>JAVANC010000005.1:12071369-12174102 GCA_033319125.1 Parnassius glacialis | reverse complement strand
GGAGCAGTACCACCATGGAGGATGTAATTAAAGAGCTTCTGAAGTACTTTAAATACCATTTTTTTTATAGGACAAGAGTGACAAGCGAGCATACAGTCCACCTGATGGTAAGTGGTTGCTGCTGCCCATAGACATCTACATCTATCCTCGTTGCGAATCAAAATGCAGATGCGTTGTCACCCGTGAGGACTAAGATAGAATGCCTCATTTCCAGTAAAAAGGGCCTCCGCCCACCTGCACTCACCAAGCGAAACGCAGAGGTAAACCTCTACTTCACGCTGGTATTCTGTGAGGTCGTGGTACCACCCCGGTTCGAGCCGGCCCATCCGTGCGACAGCAAAAGCTGCCGCGTGGCTCTACCACTGTTAAAACCAGCCCACTTTCAGAAGCTTTGCTGTAAATTCATCCTCGCCTGGGGCCTTGCCGTTCTTAAGGTGCTTGAGGGCCATTCTAATTTCACTCAGACTGACGTCCGAAATATCATGGGAATAGTGTCGGATAATAATTGCTTTTGATCTTTATTCACACTTGCGTGTGGCACCAACGATGACGTGTACAGCTGCCCATAGAACCTCTCAATCTCACTCAAAATATCAGATGTTCTGGAAACGATGCCGCCACATTCGGTCTTCAGCTTTGACAGTTGGCTCTTTCTGGAAGACAGATCTCTGGCAAACACTTTGGAGTCCTTGTTCCACTCGACCGCTTCTTCAATACAAGCTGTATTGAAGTTGCGTAAGTCCCGCGGCATGCACTTGGAGATCTGTCTGTTCAGTTGCCTGTATGCTGTCGAATCTGTTGAAGACTGCAGCTTCATTTCGTATCTAAAAGCCATGAGAATAAGAGTGTGAGTGGACAGTTTTTCTGTTCTTCTGCGACGGGTCTTGCAGAACTTAGCTCCGATTACATGGACAGTTTCCACGAGCTTGTCATTCATATTCGATTCCTTCGGTTAATTTCTCATTGGGTATTAATAAATAAATTTGAGCAAATTGTTATACACGGAGTTCTCATAAAGTGGCTTAAGTCACATTTACAAAACCGTCCTTGGGCAAAGCTGTTAAGTGCTTCATATCTGACTTTATCTCTATTTGTCCGGTATTTCTCAAGGCTCTTATTTTGGTCTATTATTATTTTATTTATACTTATTATTAAGAAATTGTATAATAATTATAATAAAAAAATTATTTTTATATGTATATTATATACTTTGTATATAGATGATTTAACATTTATTATGTTTTAAGGAGTAAACAAGATGAAAATTTACGAATGTTCTTGATGGAATAAATAGTTATTGTTTAATTATATAAACTTCATCTCTATGTAAAAAATACAAAATTTTATTTAAAGAGAAAAACAAGGAACAATCTTTAAATATATAGAATTTGTGATATGATGTATCCCTAATACGGGATTAGCTATAGACAAATGATAACAATTAATTATACATGTACAAACCATTACAGCTAAGGCTAAAATGTCATATATTCTATACCACTCGGACTAATAGAAATTAATTTTTTTTATAGAATAAGGGTGACAAACGAGCACACAGTCCACCTGATGGTAAGTGGTTGCTGCGGCCCATAGACATCTACATCTATCCTCGTTTGCGAATCAAAATGCAGATGCCACCTGCACTCACAAAGCGAAATGCAGAGGTAAACCTCTACTTCGCGCTGGTATTCTGTGAGGTCGTGGTACCACCCCGGTGCGAGCCGGCCCATCCGTGCGACAGCAAAAGCTGCCGCGTGGCTGTACCACTGTTCAAAATGAACAAAAATGAAAAAAAATACAGCTTTCCGTGTGTTAGCGGCGTTATATAATTCGTCATCCCATTTCATTCCGTGAGTTTATTAATAGGCGAGTATGGATAATGAAATATCTTATGAATTATCATTATTATCATCTCGTTTATAAGTATTCTCCGATTATTAATTATATAACTATTCCATGTTGGGCCGAACCTGTGACTTGTATAGTTGCAAGCGGTGTGCCGGCATGAAATACTGTCTCGCTCTGCTTAGCACGCTAAGCTTTTTAAGGGACAATTTGCGTTCCCTACCAAGTTACCACAAAACTACACATCATTTTATATCTCGAGGCCGATAATTCCGATGCTGGCTAAGGTAGCACTGAGAGTGTGCTAAATTTAAAATATACGACAAAGGGGTTCATTTTAGCGGTAATCTTTCAAATCTGTGGCTTCTGAAGGTTTAACTGGACTAGATTTAGTCATCCCCGAACCAAGACTTTTTTTAATAAAGACTCGATTTTGGGAAGTTTGTTATAGTTAGCCGTGTTCGGGTTATAATAATCAGCAATTAATCAAAAATATACAATGAAAATATAATCGTAGAGGATTGAAACGCTTAATAACTAATTAAAATAGGAAGTTATACAATATTATGTTATAAAGTCATATCATGATTGTATAAACTGAAGCTACCTTGTTTAATGAGCACCATTGTGCGCGCATTTATTCAATAATATTTACATCTTATGAAAGGCTAAGTGTAAGATACAGACACAGTTGAACTGATCATCGTTGATAAAGGTTTTCCGTTTTGTTTAGTCAAAATGACAGTGCTTTCCAAAGTGTTTTGCTTGATTTTACTTTTGTGTATACTTAATAGTGTGACAGGAGATTTAGCCAGTTTCTTTGCAACATTACCAACTGAAATTGGGGTAAATATATGTATAAATAATTTTAATACATCTTACGACACACACGGAATTATATGGAATAGTGTTTTTCTTACGCCGAGTTGTGGCGGTATAGTCTCTACCATCGTCTCGCTCTCTCTCATCTATCATCTCGTGTCGTAAGAGGTGCCATAGGAAAATGAAACAAGAACTAGGTAGTAGCATTTTCCTCGTAACAGCTCTAAATTAAAAACAAAAATTATGGTTGCAACCGCCTACCAAGCCTGGCTATTATGACTATACGTTCAACAGTGGACATTTAATGGGCTGCAATGAATGAACGAATGAATGAATGAAAAATATGATGACTAAATATTTTATTACATAAAGGTCATGCAACTTTCAGTATCATATGAGCTTGATCCTCAAATATTGTAAAGAGCATTATATTATGAAATAAATGTGGATTGGCAGTTTGCACTTAATATACAAATATACATATTATTATTTTTCTAGGAGTGCCAAGATAAAAATGTTTATTAATGCGTAGGACCGGTGGGTAAAAAATAAGAATCAATATTGGTAACAAAATTACTTAAAGGAGTTTGTTTAAGTAAAAGCACCGATTCACGAATATTTATTATAATTCAAAAACAAACGTACAATAAAACGTTCTCTTTTCTTTAAATAACTTTAATTTTTTATGATAAATAGATAATTTTATTTTAGAACGCCTTTAGCGGTGCTGGAATAGAATCACTGAAACTATACGGAGACCAGTACGCATAAAGAGTTGGGTAAAGGAGGAAGTGAGTATTCAGTTTAAAGTATAAAAATTATTACGTTCTTTAATTTTAAAATATATATCGAGGAGACGTTTATTCATACGATAATAATTTAAGATCAAAAAGTATTACTATCTGATTTTTCATTTCGTCAAAAGTTATTCATCAAATAAATTATAAAAAGGGCTATAAAAGTAAAACAATGGAACTGTTTAAAGTGTACAATTGCAAATTTTAATTTGTTTGTGTTGTATGTCATCCCGGGAATATATTTTAGGTATTTAATAATCGGACCTAACTAATATTTTGTTTTACTTTTTTGATATTTAAGTGATTAATGTTTAAAATCGATTAATATAACATTATTACTATTAAATACAGAACAATTATTAATTATCTATAACAATATATTAAGAGTCGAAGTAGCGTAGTTGTAGCTCAGAGCTTGATCAACAACTCTCGGCTTGATCGCCATCGGCACAAATAAAATTGTTAATTGCAATTTTAAGTGCTGATATACAACGTGCGCGGTAATAAAGAGAACAGCGTAAAACCTACATGTCTGAGAGATTATATTGAATTAACTAAAGAAACTAAACTAGACTAGTAGAAATAATATTTAAATAATATATGTTTTTCAATACAGGTAAGTGTCCACCAACACGCATTGAAGCAGTTCAAAGTACACGTCCTTGCCCTTAATCCTCAAAAATTAAAGAAGGCATATGCCCTGGGCGATTGGGACGTAAAAATTTGATTTATTTTATATTATTGGCTTATTAATACGGATATAATCTTATCTAGGTTCTTTTACGTGACAGAGCCACACTGCAGCTATTTTATGATTATCCAACGAATGGGTTGACTCGACCAGGTTAGGACCACAATCTCACAGATTACCAGTGGAAAATAATTTAATATGCTTAACACTGCTGTGTTTCGTATGGTGAGAGTAGAGAACCGGGGACGCTTTTTACTGGAAACGAGGCATTCTGTCTTAGTCCTCAGGGGTGACAACACATCTGCATAAGAATTTTTAATCGAGGATAATGTGTATGGGCTACAGCTTCCACTTACCACCAGGTTTTGCTGTTCTCACAGCTCTCGGTTCGCAAAGCACTTCTCTCCCTGGACATCCAGAAGTCGAGTGGGCCTGACGGAATCCCCCCAATTGTGCCGAGGACGTGTGCTCCGGAGTTGGCACCGGTTTTAACGCGTCTTTTCCGGTACTCCTACTCCCAAGGCGTAGTCTCGAACTCATGGAAGACAGCTTTGGTGCACCCGATTCCTAAAAAAGGCGATCGCTCAGACCCGTCCAACTACAGGCCTATCGCCATCACCTTCTTGTTCTCCAAAATAATGGAAGCCATTATAAACTGCCAGCTCATCCGGTACCTTGAGGATCACCAGCTGATTAGTGACCGCCAGTACGGTTTTCGTCGGGGTCGATCAGCTGGTGATCTTCTGGTCTACCTGACCCATAGATGGGCGGAGGCAGTAGAGTCCAAGGGGGAGGCGTTGGCCGTTAGTTTGGACATTGCGAAGGCCTTCGATCGGGTTTGGCACAAAGCGCTTCTTTCGAAGCTCCCTTCCTATGGGCTTTCCGAGAAATTGTGCAATTGGATCACCAGCTTCCTTGCAGATCGGAGCATCAAGGTCGTTGTAGACGGTGCATGTTCTGACTGCAAGCCTATTAACGCTGGTGTTCCACAAGGCTGTGTGCTATCACCAACGCTGTTTCTTCTGCATATTAATGATATGTTGCTAACTGGTAACATTCATTGCTATGCGGATGACAGCACTGGTGATGCTCTATACACCGGCCGTGCTAATATTTCTCGGGAAAACGTCTCCGAGTACCGGAATAAACTTGTGTCTGAAGTCGAGTCTTTGCTGGACAAAGTCTCGGACTGGGGGCGACTAAATCTAGTCCAGTTTAATTCTCAGAAGACACAAGTTTGCGCGTTTACCGCTAAAAAGAACCCCTTTGTCGTATCTCCTCAGTTTCAAGGCACTCCCCTAGTTGCCTCAGCCAGTATCGGAATCCTTGGCGTCGACATATCAAGTGACGTGCAGTTTCGTGGTCACTTGGAAGAGAAGGCCAAATTAGCCTCTAAAAAGCTTGGCGTGCTCAGCAGAGCGGGACAGTATTTCATGCCGGCACATCGCCTGCAACTTTACAAGGCGCAGGTTAGGCTTCACATGGAATACTGTTCCCATCTCTGGGCAGGGGCTTCCCAGTGCCAGCTCCTTCCACTTGACCGCATCCAGCGCAGAGCGGCTCGAATCATCGACGACCGAGCCCTTTCAGATCGGCTCGATTCATTGGCACTGCGAAGAGATGTTGCATCTCTATGCATTTTCTTTCGCATCTACCATGGGGAGTGCTCTGAGGAATTGTTCGGATTAATCCCAGCCGCCAAATTTCACGAACGCACATCGCGGCAGAACTCCCGATATCATCCACACCATCTGGATGATTGGCGGTCCACCACTGTGCGATTTAGAAGATGTTTTCTTCCTCGCACGACTTCCTTGTGGAATCGATTACCATCAGCGATTTTTCCGGACCGATACGACTTAGGGACCTTCAAGAAAAGAGCGTACTCCTTTTTAAAAGGCCGGCAACGCATCTGCAATTCCCTCCCTGGTGTTGCAGTTGTTCATGGGCGGCGGTAGTCACTTACCATCAGGTGAGCCGCATGCTCGTTTGCCACCTCTCCTATAAAAAAAAAGTGGACTGTGTGCTCGACGGTCACCCTTATTCTATAAATACGTCAAGCCCACATTACATGTGTCTTTTCTTTAGTTCTTCAGGAATATATTCCTATATGCCGTAATTGCTACACTAATCAGCTGGTAGATCGTAGCATCAGAAGTTTCGCACTTTTGATGCTGCATCCAATAGCCAGTTTGTATAGTTTTAGATGGTTATACAAACACGGCGATTATGACGTGGTGCCGAATATGGTGGTGATTTTTTTTATAGAATCGGGGGCAAACGAGCATGCGGCTCACCTTGTGGTAAGTGACTACCGCAACTGTTACACCAGTGGAATCGCAGGTGCGTTGCCAGCCTTTTAAAAAGGAGTAAGCTCTTTTCTTGAAGGTTCCAAAGTCATATCGGTCCAGCGACTACATGCAGAATGCAACCCCGACGTTAGTGTGAGTGGCACCACAGCCCGGAGAAGACAATGGTCCAACGAGCCTAAAGGACCGTCAACGGAAACCTGATATCCGTCCGGATGAGAGGTCAGCAGAAGGTCCAACAGGGAAGGTGCATGATCCTCCATATATAGAATTCACGCAGGCAAAGAAAAAATAAATGAGCGTTAAAATCGCCAAGGATCACGATTTCTAAGGACGGGATCTGCTGTAGCTAGGAATCTGTAGCCAATTGGACCTTCAAGACCGCCGAGGCGGCGAGAACAGATGTCCTCTCTGACGTATATGCAAACTCCAGCCCGAGTCACAAAGGAGTGTTTCAATTTGTACCCCGGGTAGGAGAGATACGAAATATCAGCCGGAGAGAACACCTGCGTCGCGTGACGCTGCTCAGCTTGCTCTGAGCAGTTTTTTTCGTGAGCGGAATCCCCCCTCCCCTCAATATGCGGGGCAGCCTGAGCCCGTTTAGAAGTGGAGTAGCTTGGTCGTGGATGCTCAGCGAGGAATTCTCCATAACCTGGTGTGTTAATACTCTCCTGGGGTAAATGAGTGAAGGGGGAATCGGGCCACAGGCCACCTGCACTCACCAGACGAAACGCAGTAGCAGAGCCTCTTCTTTACGCTTGTTTTCTGTGAGGTCGTGTTACCATCCCGGTTCGAGTCGGCACATACGTGCAACATCAAAAGCTTCCGCGTGGCTGTACCACTGTCAGAATTTTCTAACAGAATAGAATTATCTAACAGACCCCTCCCTAAATCATCCCTTACCACGAATGAAAGATGTAAAGGAATGCTGGTTCTCTTACAACGCCACCTTGCGCGATATTTTTTGTATTCCACATATAATTACATTTTGTATTCCAGTTTTATTTTTTCTTTATCAGAAACGATTTTCAATTGCCACATAATCAGCTCTATTAACAACAAAAAAGTTGTCAGATAAAAAGACAAAAAATGTTTTATTTATGCCAAAATTATGATATGAGTATATTAATGAGTTTTTTATAAATAAACCGACATAAAGTACTAAATGTTGTAGACTAATATTTTATATAGGTACTAAGACCTTCCCATAAGTACATTACCTTTTGTTATTCTTTAACAGGAGTACTGTAAAAGAATCAAAAACTTTTTTGCGTAGAGTTTCTGAAACTATCGTGCACATACAAAAATATAAACCCATAGGGGAAACGAAGAACCTTCTTTTTTGTAAAGTCGGTTGAAAAAGAGTTATGTCAAATACTATCATATCATATAATTGGCTATTTATTCTAGGACGAAAAACAACAACCACGTTGTCAACAGAAATGACGACTGTTACAAAATCGTATTTCCACAGTTCTACAAACCCAATGATGAAAATTACAATACCCATCATTCCGAAGCCGCATTGGAAATCAATGATGGAGCGGCCAAACATACCATACAATGTTAAGAAAAATAGTGAAACGAAAATAGGCACGTACCTTATTCATTCTTATTACTTGCTTATTATTATTATTTTATTTCACATGTCTGAAGTCCATCGCGTATTATTCATCAGCCTGTAAAAGTGCTATGTGCCACTGCCGCTTTAGCAAATATTTGCCGTCTATTAGAAAAAAAATTGAGTTTCCTGGTATTTCCCATTGTAGCGGGATTTAAAACACAATAATGTAACAAAATAATATCTTCTTCTTTTTTACTCAATATGTTTAAGTGTGGTAGGTGAAACAGTTGTAGTAATAGTAATAATTGTAGTACAGTACTTGTTCTTGCACATTTGTCCATACGTTACTCACCAGTGAAAACCAGCTTCGTGGATAATATTACGCAATTATGCTGAATTAACAAGTAGTACTTTTATTCCAAACCCGCACACATAAAGCTTATGATTGCATTGATTTTATTTTATTTAAGATTTAATTCTGTATATATTAGTTGATTAGTCTATAATTTCTTTTGAAACACGTGTGTTGACGTTTGTTTTTATTAACAAATTTTCTTTCTTTCTTTCTTAACCAACCGAGGAGGGAGGAAGGTTCTCAAATCACAGCGACGTACCGGTACGTGAAGTGTAGGGCAGCGCCATACTAGAAAGAGTGACGAGCTGGTAAGACATGCAGTAAGCCGCAGGGTGCAGGTGGTCCAGGATTATATTTTCTGGCGATACTTTGGGAAATGCCATGTTTAGCAATTTAATTTTTATTTATTTATTTGTGTACACAAAAATATTCAGAAACAGTAACAAAGTGATTTCGTACAAAGATGCTACTTATTCTATAATTTGATGAAATAATATCAAATAATCTTCCAATAGACGCATTAAGGAATATTAAAAAATATGTAAAGAGCTGTAATAAATGTATTGACCGATAGAATGAAGATTACTTATTTTACGTTACACGTAAAACTTCCCAATACTCTTACAATTTCGCAATTCTCGAGCTAATTAAATTCGTTATTAGCAGGCATCATTATTTTAAATGTTAGTTACAATTTCTAGCGTTTTTTTTACAGATAATAACCTTAACATAGGTATTTCAGTGAAGGCATATCATGAAAGCATATGAACACCTGAGTAATTAAAAATATTCCGAGGTCAATTGTAGTCCGGTAACACACATCGCGATACCGCTATGGACTTTTCTTGCTGCAAAACTCTCTCAGAAATGAGAAGAGACCTGTCCTGTCCAGCGGTGTGTGCATACTTTTGCCGTATAGTGGCGTGGTAAAAGAATCCACTAACCCATATTATCCCGTAAGTCCCGTAAGAGATGACAAAGGGAAATTAAAGCAGGAGATGAGATGCAGCTTTCTTATAAAGAAACCCTTGTCAACCTTATTCATTAAATAAAAAAAAATCTTCAAATTAAAACATCGGTTGCCCGTGTAGGAAGCATTGTAAAAAGGAGAGAGTCTTATGTGCAACTATGGACTTTGATAAGCTGTAATAAATTAAATGAAATTAGTAATTAACATTTTATATTGCAGGTAAGAATTTATATGAAGGAGTAATAAATGAATCAGAAAAGGCAGATGAAGAAAGTAATGAAGGTATCTACAATATTTTGTTTTTTATATAATATTAAGTAATAGTTATTTCATAAGTTTTCCAAAATATACAATGTAATAAAATCGAAATGTTGATTTATAATTATATTACTTAATAAAAGAAATAAATGCTTTTTTCTGCTCAAATTATTTTATTAACAATTTTTACCCGACTGCGACTTAACTGAGATGATCTATGTATGTATCCGAACGTCTCCATAATTTTATATTTTCTGTATTTTCTGTATGATCTGGTAGAGTTGTGCTGCAGCTATATTATTTACTCGTATATAGAGAAACAGTTTAATTTCCAGCTGTGAGGCATTCAGTTTGTTCTCAGATGTAACAAACCATCTGCAGCCTTCTTTGTTTGAAGTTGATTGTAAGTGTCCATGGGCTGTAGTTCATCACTTTAGTCATCATTACTTACAGTCCATCAGGTGGAGTTGTTTATCACTTTAATTTTAGAAAAATATGTATAAATATCGCATTAACAGTGGTAGAGCCACGCGGCAGCTTTTGCTGTCGCACGGATGGGCCGGCTCGAACCGGGGTGGTACCACGACCTCACAGAAAACCAGCGTGAAGTAGAGATTTACCTCTGCGTTTCGCTTGGTGAGTGCAGGTGGCCGGAGGCCCTTTTTACTGGAAATGAGGCATTCCATCTTAGTCCTCACGGGTGACAACGCATCTACATTTTGATTTGTAATAGAGGATAGATGTAGATGTCTATGGGCCGCAGTAACCACTTACCATCAGGTGGACTGTGTGCTCGTTTGTCACCCTTATCCTATAAAAAAAAAAAAAATGTGTTAACCCATATGTCAAAATTATCTTTGTAACTAGCGGTCCGTCCCGGATTCACACGGTTTGCTTCTGGATCTTGAAAAACAACGCCACCTAGCAGGTCCAATTGTGATTCTAAATCATCCAATCAAACACAAAAGAAATCATCAAATTTGGTCCAGCCATTTAGGAGGAGTTCAGTGACAAACACCCGTACAACAGAATTATATATACAAGTACTCGTATATGTCAACATTATCACCAGTGCCAATTCACCTTCACATGGTGGACATTGCTGATTGACGAATAAGGCCCTGAATGTGGCTCTCTGTTGACAGAAAGTCCATCGGGAATTACTACCATTACAACCTAATAAAGTCCACTGCCGAACATAGGCCTCACCCATATATTGCCTGAAGGGGATATTTGCCATAGTTGCCAACCCGCTTGACAAGCGGGTTGGCAATAGTAGTTATTTTTTTATTTTTAGTCGTTATTATATATAAGACGCTGCTGCCCATCTCTTCATTTGTTTATCTCTGTTTGTTTCTTGTCTCAGTGGCACCCTTACGATATCCACGGGATTATATGGGGTAGTGGATAAACTTACACCGCCACTACACGGTAATCTGGAATTAATGAATCCAATTTACTCAGATTGGTGATGGGCAGCATCAATACTAATGTGAAAATAGCAGTCCTTGGAATACCAACACGACTTGAAACATTCGCCTATACTCCCCGTATATGCGAATTTTTCAATAATAGTTGTACAAAAAATTGTTGTCAGTTGGCGAGATCTTAGAGAGACCTCAGCCCAACAGTGGACTGAAAATGCAATTAAAGACGTGATTATGTCGGGCACTTGTGGCCACCTGACCATAAAATTACTTGAAAAATCTAAGACATCTCTGTTTATCCCACCAGCAAATATACATTTAAGTAAAAACTTTGGGTCCATTTCTTGGATATGGTCCAATATCGATGATTCTGATCATAATTATCTTTTTTATTTTAGTTTTATTGTACATCTATCATCTCACACTATATGAGGTATATAATATACATATTTATAGCATCTATATACTATATATATTTAAATATAAATATTATATTTGTTTGTGTTTATCTATATAATACATATAATACGAGGGCGGCACTGAAAATTTCGGGAGTCAAGGAAGTGACACAACATTAATATTTAAAAATGTATTTATTACTTTTCGAAGTATTCTCCGCGAAATTTGACAAATTTTTCCATATTATGATGGAACCAATCATGGGAGCAACCATTCCATTCGGAAGTTGGGGTCTCCAAAATGGCCGTTTTGTAGGCGTCCACAGCTTCTTCAGGTGAGGAAAATCTCTGTCCACGCAATTTATTCTTTATTTTAGGGAAAGTATAGAAATCATTAGGGCTTAAGTCGGGGCTGTACGGCGGATGGTCTAATAATTCTATGTTCTCTTGCTCTACAAACTCTTTTGTTCTGTGTGCGGTGTGAGAACTCGCATTGTCGTGATGGAGGATGATGCGGCGGTTGCAGTTCTCTTTACGGAGTTCAGAAACGATCTGTGGCAAACAAATGCTAGCATACGATTTTGCATTAACCGTTCTTTGTCCCTCAAGAGGAATAGTCGTAACATGGCCGGTTTTGGAGACAAACGTGGCCACCATTTTTTTTGCAACACTCCGTGAACGAACAATTTTTGTTGGCTTTAACTCAATTTCGAACACCCAAACTCGTGACTGGTTTTTTGTTTCGGGTTCGTACGCATATATCCAAGATTCGTCACCTGATACGATGTTGTATACAGCATTTGAGGATCCTGCGTGGAATCTTTTGAGAGTTCTGACGCACCAAGTAACGCGAGCCGCTTTTTGCTCTTCACAGAGCGAATGCGGTATCCATCGGGAGAACAACTGTTTTACACCTAATTGTTCATGCAAGATTATTTGTATTTGACTCATGCCAATGTCTAAAGTTGCCTGAATTTCGCGGTATGTCACATGTCGATCTTTCTCAATCAGCTTACGCACAGCATCCACGTTTTCTTGGGTGACTGCAGTTTTTGGACGACCTTGACGAGGATCATCATTGAGCTTGACACGTCCACGTTGAAATTTAGCAAACCAGCGATAAATTGTGATTTTGGATGGAGCTTCATCACCAAATACAGAAATCATCCGGTCAACACACTGTTTTTGTGTTAAACCACATCGAAAGTCATGATAAATCATAGCTCTTGAATTTTCTAGTGTCAATTCCATTTTCTCAACGACTAAACAAGTTTGACAAAACCTTGTGACAAGACCGAGAATCTTTTTTTAAATAAATAAATGGTATTCGATTTTTAAAACCAAGGAATTTTCAATTAAAAAGATTTTAATATGACAGGAACAGTGGAAATATTCCATTCTCGATACTTTTAGTGCAGCCTATGTATTATGTAAGTCAATTTAATACCAGTAACGTGTTTTGTACTTTTATTTTGTCACTAGCTGTGCCCGCGGCGTAGCTCGCGTATATAGATTTTACATAAAGAATTTGTCGTTTAGGTAAGAGAATATTAAACGATTTATATCATTACTGTATCAATAAGTGGTAAGAAAATAAATCATTATCATCAAAGTTCTAAGTAGTTTATGATAGAGCTTCGGTGTAAACGACGTTAGAAGTAGACTTAGCCGGCGTGTACACAAAAAGGTTACCGGGACTACTAACGCGGGAAAAAGCAACATAGAGTTGGCCATGTGCAAAACAGTCAGTACTGAGGTCCACTCCTATAACGCGTAAATTTTGACCTTGCGCTTTATTTACGGTCATCGCATAACACGCTGACTGTAAATGGGAACTGAACGCGCTTAACCCTTAACTTCCTACCCCTAATTTCAGATACATATCTACCTACCTGGAGTCTCACAGACTCCGTTACTTTGAACATTTAGAAAAAAAAACTATGATTTGGGGTGACTAATTGAAATAAAAAAAACATTATTATTAATATCTTTTATTCATATTAAACTTAGAAAAATAAAAAAATCAACGTCATTCATAACCAAAACTAAATTTCTTTTTTCACTGACTAAAATAACTTAAAAAAGTAACATTCTTATAACATGAGATCCGTAATAAAAGTGATCAAAAATTAGGAACTTTCAATATTCAATTTTTAAAGTTCAGTAAATAATAAGCATAACCTAAAAAAAAAGTTGCCATAATGGATATATTTTTGCAAAATTGCAATGCTCTAATTTTATATTTTTTTAACACAAGAAATACATGTCATGTGGGAGCACTCCAAGCAAATGGGCTTCTTGCACATGAAACATAAGTATTGTGTCTTACGTTTTTTTTTTTTGGGTTACATAAAGAGCAGTACTTGCGTATTGTTAACTTTTCTGGTGCATCAGCACTACACCCTCCAAAGTCAGGAAGTGATTCTTGGTCTAGTTTCATTACTCGGCGAAGAGAAAGTCTTATGTCACGCTGAATCGTCGTCAATTTCTCTCTACGCTCCATGTGTGGTCTCGATAGCTGTCCAGCAAGCGTTTTCATGAATTGAAAACGAGTTTCAGGCTTTTCCAATTGGGTAAATAAGTATACCATATACGAATTGGATGCTGATATATCCAGTAATCTATAAAATATAGCAAGTGGCCATCTGCGCGTTCGGCGACCTGTCGAATAGTTTGAACACCTTTGATCTAACAAATCAACTCCGATTTTGGTATCGTTATAAAATAGTATGATTTCTGGTTTTTCGGTGGCTTGATCTACATCTGGTGTATGATGCATGCTTGAAATAACAATGACCGTTTTGTTTATTTTTGGTACAAACGATGCGATTGATATGTGTTTCGTAAAACCAAAGAGAGACGTTTCAAGCTCTCGCTGACGTGAAGGCAAGAATTGGGGTGGTATGTCTCGTTGATTCTTTCTCATTGTGCCGACTAGTGTCAGTTTTTTATCTTTCAAACAATTGGCAAGCTCAATAGACGTAAACCAGTTGTCTGTCGTTATGTTTCTGTTTGTTCCTTCAATACATGAAGAAAGCCGAAGCACAGCTTGAGTAGGTTTCTTTAGCCGAGCATATTCAGTAGATAGGTTTAACCCATCGGAATCTTTTCCTGTATAAATGTACGCATTAAGGAGATACCCTGTTCTTGCATCAGTGAGACACATTATTTTTATGCCATATTTGGCGGGTTTTTTAGGCATATACATTTTAAAACGGCACCTACCGCGGTACGCAACGAGCATTTCGTCAACACAAGCATAACTTCCAATACTATATACATCTTGACATTGTTTGATAAAGGAATTGAACATATCAGATATTGGCGCAGACGGATCGCTTTCTCGACGAGTTTCTCTTGTCAATGAATCGTCAAATTGAATAACGTTTAGTAAAACTTCGAATCGATTCTTGCTCATTATGCATCGATATATTTCTCTGCCTGTACCATCCGTACTAAACCAAGACTGATAAAATTCACGGTTTTCCTTGAAAACAGTTGTATAAAATAACAAACCTATAAATGCTTTAAGTTCTACTATATCTAGATCTTGAACACATGTTTTTTTTTGTATTTTGGTCTGATAGATTGAAGTTTTCCGTTGGTGTGCAGTACAATTGTATCGAGCATTGCATCAGTGAAGTATTGACTCCAAATATCAAGCGACGAAGACGAAGAATCAAGATTGTACCCTGGTTTTATACCTTGTTTTTGTTGCACAATATTATGTTGTCTTGAGCGACTAGAATGTGGCACTGACGACCAACGGAAACGATTTTTGCCATAGTAATTTTTCTTCGTCCGTCTTCCTGCCAACTGATACAAAGGAACATCATCGTCCGATGAAAAAAATTAGAAAGCGTGCTCTGGGGTTGAGAGTCGGCCTCTACTAAATTCGCTTCTTCATCGCCCTCAATCTCGGAGTCAGATACGGAGTCACAAGACAGTACATAATCCTCACCGGTATCTGCTTCCACATCACTGCAATCTTCGTTGAACGTAACTTCTTCATTTGAAGAATGTTCATCCTCCAACCAACGCGTGATAATTTCATAGTTTGATGTCATTTTCAGCTAAAACAAAAAAAAGACATTTCCTTAAAAAGTCACATACCTACCTACCCGGAGTCTCTCAGACTCCACGTAAAAGTTTTTTACTTACCAAAAAGCAGCGCGCGCGCGTGTGTCCTCTGTGAGCGCAGATGTGGAACTGCGGGTAACGGGGTGGAGGTACACGGACGCACGAAGGACAAAGACGCATACACGTAAAGTTATAAACAAAAACAAATTCTATGGAGTCTGAGAGACTCCGGGTAGGTAGTTAAGGGTTAAAACTGAAAGGAAAGTTACTTCTTAATGGAGGGTTGTTTGGCAGTGCTGCCAGATCAAAAAAACTCATTCAGCGCTAGGACAACACTAAAAGCGCTAGATTTCATGAAAACGGCGCTTTAAAAAAGACCTAGATTTCGCGCTAAATTAACTACAAACAAAGTTTGTGTTTTTTATTATAATTTATAATTCAAGAAAATATAATCATAATAAAGAAAACAACATTAAGTTTTTTTCTGGCAATATTTTTTGATGTATCAATACTTCGCAGGACATCGACTTATAATTATGGCAATTGCTGTCAACAGTAGTTAGTACTATTCTAAGTAACTTTTAACTTAGCTGTGCTCTAAACAACTGACTGAAACTGAATAAAGCAAAATAAATGCGTTGCCAAAACCATGAACGAAAACTTTAATGAAGGGGATTTCCCCGCTTAAAGTGCATTATTATATTTATTACGAATTATCACTCGTTGCTTAAATATAATTATACTGAAAAACAAAGTAAACAAAATTAAAATTGGGCTAACTACTTCACAATGACCATTTTTTTAAACAGTTATAGTTTTTATTTAAAATATGATTCGATTTTACACTTGGAACTGTGATATGTATACGTAATTATAAAGCCCACATCATCTAGTTTACTATGATGTATAATAATCTAAGAAATATTAAATAAAACTAAATGACTTACGACACTACAAAAACACAAAACACCGAGTGTAAAGGCGACTGAAGCACTGAAGTGAGATAATTATTTGTTCATTCGTCAAAGTTTGTTACACTGCCATCTCTTATTTAATACGTAAAATAGTTCGTCAGCTATCGATTCCATAACCAAAACTCACAAAAAGAACCGCAGATGGCCCCTAGATGTCAGTTTTATAAAATTTGACGCTATGGATACTATAGTATCCAGGACGTACAACGCTACTTTTATTTTGGAATTTTGGATACCGTAGTATCCATGGACGTGTGAATGGTTATAGTCGTCGGTAAAAAAATCAAGTTGATCATCCTAAAGGGGAAGCCGGGAGATCCATAGCACAGGGTAATCTAGTTTGGACTCGTCTCCCATGCTCTTTGTTTTGTGGAAAAAATATGTTTGAAAAAGATAAACTGCAATGTACTATTTGTGGAAAAAAAATAAAGGTCATTATTATTATTATCGGTAATGTGGACTAACAATGCTGCTATAAAAGAGTTAATAACCCGCTAGTCGCTACAATTTTGAAATGTGTGCTAAATACACCAAAAAGCGCTAGATGAAGTGCTAGGTGCTAAAATTTCGAAATGCGCGCTATACATTCCAAAAAGCGCTAAATCTAGTTCCCAAAGCGCTAAAATGGCAGTACTGATTTTGCTTATATTATAAATACAATATCACGACATTTCGTTGCAATTTTGTTATTTTTGGTCGGGTTCCGTTGTATGGCTTCGATAGATACAAATTTCTTCATTAAGTATCAATACGATTCATCGGCGAAAAATCTCAACACAGCAAATCAGAAAAGGTTGTAATTTGTACAACTCCATCTATTACGTCCTTTGTGTGAGAAAACATCCTTTTTTAAATCTCTTTTTATGTTTTAAGTATAAATATATTAATTATTATGGAACTCTTTTTTTTACACACAATTACAATTTCTGAGATTTTATGGCGCCATAGAACAAATTCGAATCTACATTTCAAAATAATAATGATTACTTTCGATAGAATTAAACAATTTTAATAAAACAAAGCTTAAATGTAACTCGAACATACGCTTTATGATTTTCTTAACGATTTCTTTGAAAAAAAAAAGATGTTTACTTTAGACGTGATGCGTTCATATAAAAACAGACAAACAGACAGACAGACAATTCTAAAAATTATAAAAAATTACTTATTTAATTATTTTTAGTTCCTCATAATGATTTTAGTCACCAAAATATATATACAATGTACAGAAAGAGACACAACATGTTATCATCATTTTTATTATATGTATATATTTAAAGAGAGATGGCGCTGCTAACATCAACTTGATGACTCAAACAAAGCCACCGTTGAGCAGATTCCCTACCCATACTTCAGAATATTTATCACAACTTTTGATGGAATGAACCGATTTTAATGAAATAAAGACTAAACGTAACCCGAAGGTACACTTTATAATTTCCTTAACAATTCTTATGATATAAATTAGTACTTTAAACGTGATACGTTAACAAACAAACAGACAGACAGACAGAAAATTCTAAAAATGGTAGAAATGTATTTAATTACTTATTTTTAGTACCCCTCAATCACTTTTATTACAAAAATATAAAATGTACAGACATCTGCTATTTACAGTTTTATTATATGTATAGATAGTCTTTTCTTTGTAAGCGCCTGAGATAGCGCTGTTATTTCAACGACCTAAGGTTGACTGTCTGAGAATGCTTTTAGCATTATGTCTTCTTTTTGTTCCTATATATTGTGTAAAGTTCAATTAAAAATAAATAAATTTGTTATAAGCAACATTTTAAGCTCTCTTTTCGTTCAGTATTCTAAGCTATCTAGTTAATATGTATTTACTAAGCAATCTCGTTGGTCTAGTGGTCGTTACCTCATCTGTTGATCATTTGGTCTTTATTTAATTTCCGGGTCAGGCAACAATCACATATTAGGTCACGAAAATTTCAGTAGCTGCCCAGAGGCGGGAAGTTAGTGATGTTACACTGCTTTCACTTGAAAAACACGTAAAGTCATTGGTCCTATGGCTGATCTCTCTCCGATCGTGTCAGATTTCTGTGTAATCAAATAATAATGAAAGCGAGTTAAAAGAAAGTTCACCTGTGCTTTCTAAAACACCCGTGCACAATAATCATGTTCTGTAAAGATGGCGAATCTCCGTTGATACTGGCTGCCATGAGTGAAATTCGGCCTGGAAGACATTACATTATATTATTAATTTGTATTACGAATATGTCATTATTTTATTAAATATTTTGCATTAGTTATTTGACTTTATATAAACGAGTTATCTAATTTAATAGAGATACTTTCTTCACTAACACACATATACTCAGAGTAGAAAACTGCTTACTTTATTATGCCAAAGAGCATCTTAAATAACCTCAATAAGCATAGTTTATTTACCTATTACTTTGATGTTGTATTACGTTACGTATTAGTTATATTCTGATTTGCTTTACTTCGCGAAATATCAATAAAGTTTCCTGTTAGATAAGTACCTTATTGCTTTTCGACATGTTGCGCATGGGTTGTTTGAAGAAGGTTTGCGATCGAAAAGAGATGCGGTAAAGGGTTTTCGTTTTGATTCGAATAAATTTACAAAAATAGAATATTTTGTTTGCATTTAGAAAACTGACAAATTAAATTTTCGCGTGTGTATTTTAACTAATTTGAAATTATTGATACTTCAAGGGCTCGACTGCTTTGCAGCATATATGGTTAAACCGCGTGGATTATGTAAATAAAAATCATAAACATTTAAAGGGATAAAATTTGTAAAATAAATCTCATAAAATGAGTTGTAATTTAATAAATAAATAAATAATTGATGGCTACTTAGGTATGATTGCCCATTTAGTGGATTTATCACTTAATTTAGTGGTGTTTGACCTCCTTTTTGGAGGAAAGCATTGCATCTAGTGGTTTTTATTTAAAGATAAAAGTGATCGAAAGCCGGACTAAATAAAGCCGGATTAAATTTAATGAACAGGGGCGAAAAATTAATTTTTATGACATAAGATCAAAGACACAATACTAACATTTTAATAAATCGAACTAAATCTTCTTCGAAGATAATAAACAAATACATAGTTTCCACATAACACCTCTTGAAGTCGGTGCTGAAGAATAGTGTATCGAATAATTAAAACCTGTTTTTTTACCCTTAAAATAAAACAAAACCCTTTTTACTGGAAATGAAACATTGTTGATTGTTGAGATGTCTGTGGGCCGCAGCAACCACTTACCATCAGGTGGACTGTGTGCTCGTTTGTCACCCTTATCCTATAAAAGAAAAACCTGGTGAGATTTAAGTAGTGTTGGAAGATTCAGAGTTATATAAAGAAGAGTTTAAATACTGCATTGGGGTTGACATGAAAGATAATTTCTCCGGACGTAGTAACAATATCGAAATGCGGCATAACTTACTGAAGAACTCCAGAAGGTTACTTGAATTCGCAGAAAATGTATATGTGCAATAACATGACACCTCATATTTGTAAATACATTCCAGATTTATATACATGACGGCATGTGCATCATTGTACGTGCGGCGTCGTCGGTGTAGCTAGACAGAATTCTTGTAAACAACACGTGCACAGCACACCTGCGCCATTGCACCTTCGGTGGCGCCCGTTTTATATAGCTAAATATAATTCTTGTAAACAACACGTGCACAGAACACCTGCGCCATTGCACCTGCGGTGGCGCCCGTTTTGCTTGTATAAAATGGACGGAGCAGCCGCCGTTAAGACAGTCTTTGCTCTGACGTGGAACGGTGCGCTTGTCGTATTCCGTTACTAGTTTATCCTCGACTCGTTGGGAAATTAATTAGTTATTATTCTTAATTACAAAAATAATCTCTGTACTATACTCAATTACACATTCTACATACACATGGAGCATTTGATGCCATCATTATCATTAGAGCCCTTCAGTTCACTGCTGATCATAGGTCTCCCCCAAGGAATGCACGGTCCTCTACTCCCCTCTGGTCTGAATTGAGAAAGGTAAAAACTTTCATTTGTAAAATATATGAATATTATCTTTATTTTATCATATATACACCTTACTTAACTAATAATAAATAAATTTATGAAAAACTTGTTAATAAATTTGAGTCATGCTGACCCGGTGTCATCATGCTGGTTATTATTTTTTCGTCGTTTGCGCCGGGTTAAGTGCCTTATTAAAAGTACGCTGTGGTTTAACGCTTAGGGAGTCGTGTTCTAATTCGTAGCACAAGTACTCGTTACCGGGTCCACTGGACCCAGTATTATATCATAAGCTTATTTCAAAACTGCTTTATAAATGTAAATGGTTACTCTATATATATATTCGACATATTTAAAGAAAAATATAACTGAATCAAATAATAATATTTATTGTTTTAACTTAAACAAAATCTTTTAAAAAATATACTAAATTTCTCCATAGTTTTGTGACAGGTTTTGGGCTAATCGTTAAAATTTCTATAATAACTTATGTAAAAACAAGATCTTCTATATTTTATCACACAATAATGTACACACTTATACGAAATAAAGAGGGATCAATCATCATAGAAATATTTAAAAAAATACAATATCTTCTTTGAAGTAAAATCACACTATCCAACATTCTACTCACACTTCTAAAATTAATTAACTGTCAACTTCCTCTTTTGCTGTGCTATACTATCTTTGAAAGGTACTAAGATAGTCAACGTTGAAAACGTCGAATTTTAATAGTTAGTCAAAATATTAAGGACTGGATCCGTTGGACCCATTGGCGACTACTTAAGAATTAAGGTTGGCAGAAAAATGCTACAACAATTATGAAATTCCTATAAAAGTTACAGAATGAATTGGTACATAAAAATCTGAAAATAACGAAGAAAATAATCGTCCTGAAGAAGGCGAACCATGGTTAATTTTGTCATGGAATCAAATCCCGTACGAAAATAGTGTTTGTATGATCTTCAAATATTTGTTCCGTATCTCAGCATCTGGAAATTTTATAAAACACTATTTTCAAAAATACAGTTTCTAGAAGTATAAATAAATTTTTTTTAGTGCAATCTGTAAGTCCTTAATAAGTGAACAGAAATTATTTATTACGCTAGTAAAAATTGCTATAAAACGTACCTCGTTTATACTGGGGATCCATAAAACGTGTTATCAAACCTTTACTACTAGGTATTTTATATTTTGCATAAATATTTCCGGGGTTTAAGTGGGGTATATTACTCTTCCTTAAAAATTAACTTTATTCGTACATATTATGTCTCCTATGTAAATACATAAATGCTATGAGATCTGGACGAAGTACAAAATGGGATCAAATTTACACGGAACTGGTTAGTAGAAGAAATAGAATGGCAGAATCCTGTTAATTATTTATTTCTTTTAGCTTTTGTAATCTATTAAATCATATAGAGAATCTTTCAAAGAAGATTCCGAATGACATTTCTTAAAAGATTTCTAAATACTCTCATCCTCTTAAGGCAGGTTGATGAGCGCAATATTCTAATAATATTAAAACTAGAGTGCTATGACCTCGTATGTCAGTAGAAACTACCACGCACGGGTGTGATTGCCACTTAAAATAGTTGATGTATTTTCCATTAGACCCCATTTGTTATTATCCTATAAAATATATTATATTATATAGTAGTGTAGCAGCCTTAGTCGTTACAGTTTGACATTTCTATTACGCCTTTTGATTGCTCTAAATGATTTCATATGCCTATATTTGAAGAATAAACAGATTAACTTAAGAGTGACCTTTTGTGCCTTCAACGATTTACCCTTCATAAATTTGGCACGTCTTTATAATACTGTGTGTTCCCAACTACATACAGAAACAGAATCAGAAACTTTTTTTTTCCAATATAGATTATAAATAATACTTATTGAAAATCACTCTTTTGTTTAATTACCACTGGTTCGAAAAATACTCTGTCCTGGGAAGAACCAGCAAGAAACCCAGCAGGACTTTTTTAAATAACAGCTTACAATCATGAATGTTACACAATTAACAACACAACAAATTAGAAAGAGCTTGGTAGCAATCACCTCATTTTCAGGGTTTATTATCATCCATAAATTCTTTAATAATATTATAATTAAAAAAAACCTAAAAAAAACCTAAAAACCCTTTTAAATAAAACTAATTTTACGGATTTTATCGCGTATATTAACTTATTTTACATTCCCGACGTTTCGAGCACTTTACAGCACCCATGGTTACAGGGGGGACTGAGGTGTATGACGTCCCAATGTCATAGTTAACCACGGCTACCTCCAGATTAAAAATTATTAATTTTTTTTTAATTTTTTTTTAAATTTTATATATTTTTTTAAGTTAATATACGCGATAAAATCCGTAAAATTAGTTTTATTTAAATATGTAGTGTTCGCGTAAATCTAAAAACCCTTTTTATACAAACATAGTTTAATTAAGTTTTTGAATTTTGAGCAGGTTATTATTACAGAATATTATTTCGTTAACATATAAAACAATTGTTTTTACACGAAATAGACCAGACTAACTGTTGGTGAAAATTTTAGGATTTACTGGGTCGGAACAGCCTCTTGTTTGTATATCTCTGTTTAGCCTAATGGTTGACTGGGAGAGAATGCCCTATGGTATTAATTACGCCATATGTACAACTTTGTGCATGAAAGATTAAATAAATAAATAGACAAAGACGGCTTTCGGTCAACTCATCTATAACAAACATTCAGTGTAACTAGTGCGAGATTTTGTTTTTACGCACTCGATATCGAGAAAGTTAACTACGATTTGTATAGAATAAAATCAGCGCCAACCAGTGGCAACAATCGGAATCTCAATTCATTATTAGCTATTTGTTTATGTTTCGTAATTTGATCAAGGTTTCGACAGTTTTTGTTAGTATTATGAGATTGAGAATTAGCCATTTTAATTTAATGTTACTTATTGAAAGTATTAAATTGAAAGCAAAAAACATGAAGATGTTTCCGTTCTAATATGATTTTATGGTGACATTTATGGAGCAGTAGATGGAATTTAGTTACTTAGTGTTAACTGAAGTTGTGATAATTACTTACTACTGACTAAATTATTAAATAGTGATGGTAGGAACTTGGATTTATCAAACGCTATTTACACAAAAACTTGAATACTTTCTTGGAAAAGGTGATATCTATCCTTAAATTACCTTTCATTGGGGTGGGACTAAAATACGCACAAGCTCTTGCTTCAACACTGGCGTTATAATAGCAGTCATCTATTATTATTACTTATTAATGCCTTTGTGACTGCAAACATCCTCCTAACGAAAAAAAACGTCCTGCCTAAATTATATATGTATCGTTCTCACAAAACGAAATTAAGTTAACTCTTCAACAATTACTCTTACTCTTCTATCTCACTGTAAAAATTTAGGTGAAAACTTTTTCGATATTGACTACGTAACGTTTTACGTCTCGAATGATCGAAATTGCCGTTCCAACCAATTACGTGCGTTAAGGCGCATAGTTGAGCAAAATGTCACGCTAGTCGTTATTTGTGCAGTTTTTAGGAGTTATCTACTATTTATTAAAAAGATATATCAACTAATAAAAAACACATTATATTTCTACATAATCTTGATTTCATAAGAGTCATATCTAATTTCTCATATTTAATCTCCTTACAATGAAACCATATAAATGTGAAATAATTATTGATAACATGCATCTCCTCGTAAAGTAAGCATTATTTTATTTTGAGATTGACACTAATAGATAGGCAATTTATTAATGAACATTTCTATCATAAAAATTTTTTCAAAAGACCTAAATTTGATTTTATTAAGAAATTATTTTAAAACTGGGCGTATTCACTGCCCCCAGGGTTGCTGGAGTCAGTGAGCGCTAAGCTCTTGAAGGTGAAACCCGGGTTGTTAGTCACGGAGTGGTCAGCGCTCGCTCGCTCATGTCATCGTCATCTTATCAGTCGATAATATTATTATTACTTATTAGGACGGATCTGCATGGAGGTGGGTCATTAAAAGCACAAAAAGAGAGAGAGAGCAATTTTGGGATAGCATGAGAGAGGTTTTGAATAATTGCGGAGAAAATGAACGAACCGTGATGTTAGGGGACTTTAATGGGTAGGTTGGAGTAAAGCGTGACGGGTATGAAGGAGTTCTGTGTACGTTTGGGGACGAGAGAGTGAATGACAATGAGAGAAGCCTGCTTGAAGTATGCTTGGAATAGAATCTGTGCGTGGCCAACACAATGTTTGACCACAAAAAGATCCATTTGTATACAAGAGAGGAGGGTGAGTCTAGAAGTATGATTGATTTTGTAATTGTGGATAAAAGACTAAGGAAGAAAGTACTAGACACTCGGCCATACCGCGGTGTAGGTCTCGACACAGACCACTTCGTGCGACCTCTCAATGCCTAACCTCTTTAAACGGTGGCGACACCGAAGGGCCGAGCCTACGATTGTTTTGGACAGAGTAAAAGTGAAAAATCTACAAGGAAAAGAAAAGAAAGACGAGTATGTAGAGAAACTGAAAGAAAGTTTTAAAGGTAAAGAAGAGATAGGTGTGATTGAAGATTTGTGGGAGAAATTTAAGAAAGAGGTCGCTATTGAGGTATGCGGGGTAGCTAAAAGAAGGAAAGGAAGAAAGAACTATAATTTGTGGATGGATAAAGATGTACAAAGTGTTGTGCAAGAAAAGAAGAGAGCGTGGTTGGATTGGTTAGCAACAAAAGCTAATCAAAAAGTTCAAAAGGCAACGGATGACGAGATAAAAGAAGCAAGAACGAAGTATAAAATATTGAAATCAGCAGCAAAAGAAGTTGTGTCTAGAAAGAAGGAAAAACGAAAGGATGATTTCGATATGAGGCTCACTGAAGATTTCCAGTCAAATATTATTTTTTTCTGGAAATCCATCAAATAAGCCAGAGGAAAAATTTCTACCTCGAAGCTGAGTACAATCAGGAGTCAAGATGGGAGCATTATAAAAGGAGAAGAAAGTGTGTTAAAGAGATGGAAAAAGTATTTTGAAAGTTTGTTTGAAAGAGAGGAAGTGCAGGTACAGCATCCGGCACCTTCCATGGAAACCAATATAAATGTTGATGAAAGTGAGATAAGTATGGATGAAATAGTGAAAGCGCTGAAAAGTATAAGATTAGGTAAGGCTGCACACAGGATTACCGTCGAGATGCTAAGGGATGGACAGGGCATAGTGGCTAGTCAGCTGTACCGCCTTTTCAATTTGTGCTGGCAAAATGGGCAAGTACCGGGAGACTGGTGCAAAGCCGTAATCGTGCGATTGTATAAGGGAAAAGGGTCACGACAGGACTGCAAATATTACCGCGGTATAAACTTTCTCACCGTCGTCCGTAAATTATATGCGAAAGTGCTGATTGAAAGAGTTGTGAATAAAACAGACGAAAAAGTATGGGATGCACAAGCAGGATTTAGAAAGGGAATGGGATGTACAGATCAGGTCTTTTCCTTGCGGTGCATAGCCGAAAAGTGTTTGGCTAAAAACAAGAAGATCTATTGCGCGGTCGTGGATCTAGAAAAGGCCTGTGATATAGTGGTAAGAACTGTATTGTGGTCAGCATTGTCCGATAACTGTGTGAGCAGTATCCTCATACGAGCATTGCAATCTCTTAATAGGGATTCTAGTGCTTGTGTAAGGATAAACGGGGCATACACTGAATGGTTTAATATCAAAAAAGGTGTTAGACAGGGATTTGTAGCGTCACTGTGGCTGTTTAATCTGTTCATGGACAATTGCTTGACAGATTTAAAAGAGAATGAAAGTGGGTTGAGAATGAATGAGTTACTCGTCAAATGTTTTCTCTATGCTGGTGACCAAGTACTACTTGCGTCTTCGGCCGAGGAGTTGCAGGAGATGGTAACTGCTATGAGTGGAGCTTTTATTAGAAAGGGAATAAATATGAATGTAAAGAAGTCGAAAGTGGTGGTGTTTGAAAGAGATGAGGCAGTGACATACTGCAATATCGTGATTGGAGATGAACAAATTGAACAGGTGAAGGAGTTTGTGTATCTGGGTTTAAAGTTTACGAGAGATGGAAAGTGTGAGAGTGATATCCAAAGAAGAGTGAATGCAGGAAACATGGTGAATGGAGCTTTGCACTCCTTTATGAGCAGTCGGAAGGTGTCTAACAAGGCTCGTTTGGCTGTGCATAAGGGGGTGTTGGTTCCGACACTCATGTACGGAAGTGAAAGTTGGGTATGGCAGAAGAAACATGAAAGCAGAATAAATGCAGTTGAGATGAGAGCGTTAAGAAGTATGACAGGAGTTAAACTGAGTGACAGGATAAGAAATAGTGAGATAAGGAAACGTTGTGGTCTGAAAGAAGATGTAGTGACAAAAATTGAGAATGGTATGCTGAGGTGGTTTGGCCATGTCGAGAGAATGAATGAAGAACGTTTGACGAATAAGGCGAGTGTGAATGAAAGTGTTGGGAGGGGTAGACGGACGTTTGTGGATCAAATCAAGGACGTCTTGAGAAAAGGCCAAGTCAAGAGTACCCTAAACCGAAGAGCATTTGTACCAGGTAGACATAAAATATATTCGATTAAAAAAAATTATGTTGAAGATTGTTGACTTTGAATACTTCCATCCAACGAGTTACCAAAATTGTCCCAATTTTGTGTCCCGGAGCTTTGTTTGGGGACAATGAGACAGGTGACCGAGAAAAGGGACAGTCCCGTTCAAAACGGGACGTATGGTCACTTTAGCTATAACCCGGCAACGGCTCCGTGGCGCAGTGGCTTAGCAATTAGTTGTTGCGCTGGGGGCCGCGAGTCCGAATCCCGCAAGGAACAAATATTTGTATGGCCTACAAATAATTGTTCCGGGTCTGGATGTTTGTCCTTGTGCAATTTATGTTTGTAAACTGCCTCCAAAACACAGGAGAAAATCCTAGTGTGGGAGTAACGTTTTTTTAAAATTGAAATTGAAAGATTAATTAAGAAGAGAACCCTTATATGTCTTGTTGATTTTTGTATTACCTTTATTAAAATTACTCTTATGTATAAATAAATATAATTACGTATGTAGAAATAAAATTGAATAAAAATTAAAACAAATATGTTTTTTCATCCTCATTAATCATTGGGGTGAGGATAATGTCAGCCATCATAAGTAATAAGCAAGGCTAAGTTACAAGGTGCTCAGTTCAAAAATTAGTAGGTAGGTATTTTACTTTTCAATACGTGACACGTAAAAATTAACGATAATCAAAAACACATCTGCGAAACATCCTATTTATTTATTTATTCTTTATTGCACCAAATATTTGTACAGAAGCGAGCTATCTATCTATTTACCTAATAAATATCTATCTTTTTGCCAGACTAATCAACCCTAAACCGTTTAATAAATAAATTAATAACGTTACCCTGCTGCTACTATAACACAAAAGGTGAAGTTCTGAAGAAAACATTTATTTCCTAATTACCCCCGGCTACCGAGATATGCGGGCTGCATATCAATGCGAGATTATTTGACGTATATATTAAACGTTCTATATAGAAACAAGAAGCAGCCACAAATATCATCAGCGCCGCACCGTCTTCACACGCTAGCTATCTTTAAGCATCCGTCGACCATTTTCGAGCCGTTTCTTCAACGCCGCAGCTCGCTTCTTCTTGCTGTTCCGGAGTTGTGTCCCTCGCCGCCGCCGCTCGCCGATTACGCGCGCGCGCCGGTCTGCACCTCTTTTATAGCTCCGTACAGCAACACAGCTACGAGAAGCTATCGACGAGTCTTACGCCGACAAACGGAGCGCGACATACATATTATAATAGTTATACATAATATTTTATTGATTAATGTTTATTGGTCAAAATGTATGTATAATAATTGGCTAAGTAAATAAAATATTTTTCTATTGGTTAATTAAGGATGTATCCGGGCGTATAAATATAGGCAGGGTTAGCTGAATAAAATACACCATTCGCCTGCACATAGTAAGGCATATCAAGAAATAGTTTCATTTCTCCGCCACTAGACCACTCGGAGTCTGTTAATAGTGGACCCCTACGCCACTATTACACCATTAAATAGTTTATTGATGTTGAAAAAAATAATACTACGTTCGTACAGTAGGTGGCGCGTCTTGCATATTTGTAACGCGATATATTGTAGCGAGTCGGCGCGGCGGCATAGAATGCTCAAGGTCGTTCGCACGGAGTAGCCCCTTAACGTTCTCACTGTCGAATGAGAGTCAATGCTCGATGGTGATTCCGGTTATTGCCACTAGATGGCGCTGATTTTATTCCATACAAATTGTAATTAACTTTCTCGATATCGAGTGCGTAAAAACAACATCTCGCACTTGGCACACAGATGGATCTGGAGTGAATGAAAAAGTGTTTGAAATATTACGGAGAATAAATTAACATATTATTTCTCCGTAATACTTTTATTTATATGTAGGTTGCGCAAAATTTTCAGCGTAGCCCTTTTAAGCACGCCTTCGTACCCGTGGGTACTAAATAGGTTATATTAGGAATGAATGACACCTAGCACTTTACTTGTGTACTTTTTTCAAGATATCGTCACTGGCATACGAACTATGTTACTTATCAACACAAATACAATTACTTCATTTTTACTTCTCTATATTCACTATCCACTTATTTTATAGTATAATGGGATATAGAAAATTAATATATTGATGCTATTTTTAAAATTTTAAGACGACTGATTGTGACGTTTCGTTAGCAAGACTTAATTGTGATGTTTACAGAACGTCAGATAGCTATCACGATATGACTAAACTGTTATTGTCTGGTTAATTCATGAGCCCGAGAGAAAATAAATAGAATTTATGTCCTAGTTGACAACTCTTAAGCCCATTAAACATTGCATCAGTCACGACTGTTTATAATGAGCTTAGAGTCTGCACGCTCTACAGCTCAATCCTACAAAGCATTATTTTTAACTTCCGACTGAAGAGTGATATAAGTTTTTAGTGTATATCTGTCTGTCTATCCGTTGCATTATAGCTCCTGAACAGATTAAGCGATTTTGATTTTTTTTTTCATTTGCTAGATGTAATAATCGAGAGTGTTCTTAGCTATATTTCAGCATATTCATTTATATTCATTTATAAATCTTTTCAGCTGTTGGAAGATCTTTTTGATTTGGGGTTTTGAAAAGTCTTAATTTAAGTTATGGTGAAGGTCGACGGCAAGTAAAACAATTTTAGCACAAGTTAACCTAAGGCATATCAACATCGCTGTCAGGGGTGTGTCTGTTTGTTTGTTAAGTATGTTGAATTTATAACGTCCGAAATAGTAAAAAATCACTTTATTTTAAACAGTTACAAAAATGTTAATAAATTGTTTATGAATGCACCCGCCACTGTTGCGTAACGAAAGTGCACTAAACAAATTGGCGGCACAGCGCCAATTGCTGACAAAGGTGTTCGGTTTCACCGAACAATCGCACTGGTAAAATAATAGAAGTTAGTTATTCCAAATTCTATATTTTTCCTTGTTTTTTTATTTATCAATCTGTATCTTTTAGTCAACTTTCGGGGAACTACAATTGGACTGTAAGTTTAATGTAACATAATATGTTTCATAACGTCTTAAACATTTGTTAACCAATTTCGATATACTTTTTTTATTAAATGTCTACAGGAGTGGTCCCATATAAATATCAAATAAAAATTCCACCTCTAAGAGTAGACAAATAAGGGCTGACAATCTTAATGTAACTATTTAGATAAAATTGAGATTGTGATATTCAAAAGGTTAATATAAACTTTGAAAAAATCGAATAACTAAAGATAATAAAATAATTTTACTTTCTAAAGTCGGGGCTATAACTCTTCTATACAATTATGTCTTAGCTGCGGCTTTCTGAAATTATTTTACGCTTTTGTAATTTGAATTTAACTTTACTTTATTATTTAAGGTATTTTTTTGTTTAAGATTTAAAATATAAAACCTTTTTACATGACCTTGCTGTAGCTATTTTATGATTGCATCACAGATGGGTCAGCTCAACTGTGGAAGAACCACACTCTTACAGAACACGGAACAGGTAGAGTGAGTGTAGAGACTAAAAGAACCTTTTTGCTGGCTACGAGGCATTTCAATTAAATCCTCAGTGGTGACAACGCGTCTGCATTTTGATTCTTAATCGAGGATAGATGTGGATGTCTATGGGTCACTCTATCCATTTATCATCAGGTGGAGTGTTTTCGTTTGTCACCTTTCTTCTTTATAAAAAAATATTTTATAATAAATCGCAATATTATCTGTGGAATTATTGCGTTGTCACCATTATATAACATTACGTTATTAAACATAAATATGAAAAAGTCGAAAGCAAATTGTCAATATACCATATTCGTTCTGAAAATATAGGAAATTAGTTTCTGAAATGGGTAATAAATAGAGAAAAGAAAGAAAACACTCCTCAAACACTTTGACCCGCTACTCCCTACAACTGGTAAGGGATGGCTTTATATACAAATTTTACTTAGAAATATTATTACGCGTAGGGACAAACAATAAATCTATTTCTAAAATCCATTGAAATTCATAGCAATGAACAAAATGGACGACATTTTATTTTCTCTTTCGAGACACTATTATGTTTATGGTGTTTTTTTTATATCTTGTTTTTAAAACTTATGACTAACAAAATAAGCTCCCGAATTTGGACTTTTTTATCAGAGTTTTAGAATTCATGTAACTCTTGTAAGCATCTGCAATAATATTATACTATTAAAAGATTAGAAGAATTTTGAAATTAAATCAAAGACAATGGTGTGATTTTAAATACAACCTTAAGCCAATATCGCAGAAAATGTGTTGAAGTTTGAAATTGAATTGCCTTAGACGGAGTTACCTGATACTTATAATTTTAACGACATAATACGTGTGCTGCGAGTATGTCTTGCAGCCATTGATAATAATCTACACTGGTCTCTTCCCCCAAAAGTCCTCAGGCTAACTCCTGCAGTAATGGCATTCGTCTCGTGGCTTAGCTTTCCATTGAAGTCCGTTGAGTTAGGTGTTGATACGTATTTTAAAGTTACACTATTATAAGCACACACACAAAGTTTCAATATGCGGAAACGCGTAACTTTTGAGAAGATTTTTTTTGAAAATCAATTATTCTTGCAATGTTTATGTCTAATCCTACCGTAAAACTGGCGACTGACGTCACGGCGATTGACTCGACGGACGTCAATGGAAATTTGTACCCGTCTCGTAGATCGACAGATTACTGCTGCACCGCCTCTTGTCTGTATATCTCTGTTTAGCCTAATGGTTGACTGGGAGATAATGCCCTATGGCATTAAGTCCTCCATATGTACAACTTTGTGCATGAAAGCTTAAATAAATAAATATATAAACAACCTCGTCTCATCATCAAACTTGTAAGTTTCACAGTATGCGAGCAACTCAATTTCCAGAAGTTTCATTACACAATCTCTATCAGAAGACTTCAAAACTTACTTACGATTCGACTTACAGTTGCATAACAAGAGATGGCGTGACGTCTATAAGAATATCGAAGAACAAGATTGCACATCTAAACAATTATCAGTTTGTAGACATTCTTATTGTGATTGAATTTTATTTTAATCGTATAATTTCAAATACTATAGCTTATACATAATTTAACGAAATTTCACTGATGAATGATCTGAAAAGCCAAGGTGTATGTGAACTATTCACATATTGAGAAATATTACATTCCAGAAGACGTTATAATTTGATCATAATCATCATTATCATCAGAATTATCGCTGGGCTGTCAAATATCCACTGCTGAACAAAGTCGTTACCAAGCCACTTTCATTCTTTAATTAATAGATTGTACGCTAATTTTTTATCTAATTTTTAATTACCTAGGCATCGATAGATTTTTAAAGACTAAAGTTTGACATGGGAACTTTTTAAATATATTGGTAAAACCAATTGGGCATACCTTAAGCGCATTTAAAAAATTTCATATAACATGATTATACGGAATTTTTAAAGTAGTTTAAATACATTTCGACAGCACTATCGGCTTCATCACTCTCGAAAATCATGAAAATGATACCCATGATGAAAAAATTGATACCTATTGCAGCCGCCATCTTGGATTTACATTTCGACAGCACTATCGGCTTCAACACTCTCGAAAACCATGAAAATGACACCCAAGATAAAAAAATGGTATGTATTGCAGCCGCGATCTTGGATTTACATTTCGACAGCACTATCGGATTCAACGCCCTCGAAAACCATGAAAATGACATCCATGATGAAAAAATTGATACCTTTTGCAGCCGCCTTCTTAGATTTACATTTCGACAGCACTATCGGCTTCAACACCCTCGAAAACCATGAAAATGACATCCATGATGAAAAAATTGATACCTATTGCAGCCGCCATCTTAGATTTACATTTCGACAGCACTATCGGCTTCAACACCCTCGAAAACCATGAAAATGACACCCAAGATGAAAAAATTGGTAACTACTTCAGCCGCCATCTTGGATTTACATTTCGACAGCACTATCGGCTTCATCACCCTCGAAAACCATGAAAATGACACCCATGATGAAAAAATTGATACCTACTTCAGCCGCCATCTTGGATTTACATTTCGACAGCATTATCGGCTTCAACACTATCGAAAACCATGAAAATGACACCCAAGATGAAAAAATTGATACCTATTGCAGCCGCCATCTTGGATTTACATTTCGACAGCACTATCGGATTCAACACCCTCGAAAACCCATGAAATGACACCCATGATGAAAAAATTGATACCTATTGCAGCCGCCATCTTGGATTTACATTTCGACAGCACTATCGGCTTCAACACCCTCGAAAACCATGAAAATGACCCTAAGATGAAAAAATTGGTACCTACTTCAGCCGCCATCTTGGATTTACATTTCGATAGCACTATCGGAATCAACACCCTCGAAAACCATGAAAATGACACCCTTGATGAAAAAATTGATACCTATTGCAGCCGCCTTCTTGGGTTTACATTTCGACAGCACTATCGGCTTCATCACCCTCGAAAACCATGAAAATGACACCCTTGATGAAGAAATTGATACCTGTTGCAGCCGCCTTTTTGGATTTACATTTCGACAGCACTATCGGCTTCATCACCCTCGAAAACCATGAAAATGACACCCATGATGAAAAATTGATACCTATTGCAGCCGCCATCCTGGATTTACATTTCGACAGCACTATCGGATTCAACACCCTCGAAAACCATGAAAATGGCACCCATGACAAAATATTATACTACTTACTTTTAGTACGTAACTACTATTATTTATTCTGTGCTTTTTAATATTGTAATAGATATTTTTTTTTATTATTATTATAATCAAGTATTTAAGAAATTTGGTTATTCGAATATTGTGTATTTGTACAGCGATCTTTTTGAGCCGCTGCAAAACAACCGAAACAATATCCACTCACGACGGCGACTGAAACCGAACTAATCTACTCTGTGGCTGTAGCTCCCCATTTACAGAAATAGTTTATATACGAGGCTACCAAATCAACGAAAATTTCGCCATTTTGGAGCCGAAAAAAATTAATTATAGCTAAAGAAAACAAAAATACACTGCCATTTACATTCAGTGGCTTCCCAAATGATAGATGAAGAGATTAAAAAAAAAAGATTGAGTTAAACAATTGATATTTTCAAAAGTTATCGTTTTTACAAGCCACAAGGACATGATAAATCCACACCATTAGCCACTAAAACCCTTTTTTTATTTAAAAATAGCAATTAATCGATTAAAAAAATTATTAATAAGTTCAACAACCATTTATCTTTCTAATAATGTGCTTTTTATATCACTTATATGTATAATATGATTGCTAGATACGATTTTATTCGATAAAATATTGGAATCTTAATTTTTAGGCGATAGTAGAACATACCTTGCGCTTTCGCTTAAGGTATGCAATATTATTAAATATTAAACGACGATAATTGAAGAATAACGCTGTGTGATCATTATAGCGTCCATGGATATTAATTAAGGTTATTCAAGATTGATCTTATTTTAGTAAATTAAATATTTTACTTCCTCAATCAGTCAGAATTGTGTCACAATAATTGACACAGCGACGTTGGACTACAAAATGCTTTTAGTCAATTGAATATTTTACTGTACATCGGCTTTTCCGTTGTTCAGTCTGTAATTGAAATAGAAATACATTAGACAAGGGGAACAATACAATATTTAAATATAATTTTTACGGTAGTAAAAATATATATCCATTACTCAAAATAATATTAAATAATAGCAGGTACCCGGCGCATTGCAGCAGAACAAGAAATATTTGTGGAAATATTGTCTTAAATTTGGAAAGCTTAAATTGTTTAAATAGAAATGATTACACCACCATTGAAATTGAATGTTATTTTCTACTGTAAGTTAATTGTTTTGTGCCTATACTCTTTGCGCATGTTGCAAAAAATAGCTTGATAATGTTTTAGAGCTATCTGGTGAACGGTATGGCATCGCACAAAATAAGAACAAACAAGCATTCTAGACAATTGTCGAATTATTAAGGCTACGAACTGATAAGCCAACATTTCAAATCTGCCACTCGGCTACTTTCTTTAATTAAAAGCTTAATGGGAGTGGTTAAAGGGAGTATTTATAGTGCTTACTTGTATTATATTCCAAAAATATATATTCAGGGAGGCAGGAGGAACACAAAAAATTTTATATTATATATAATATAATATGTTGTAGAGCCAAAGTAGCTCAGGGACTAAACGCTCGTTGCAAATTTCACAGTATGCAAGCAAACCGGGCTTGATCCCTGCCGGAAACAATGAAATTGTTAAATGCAGTTTTAAGTACAGTTTACTAACTGCTCGACTGTGAAGGAAGTCATCGTGAGGAAACCTGATTATTTGAAAAATAAAAAAGTATATTTCAAAGACTATATTTTTACGTGGTAGAAGCATGCTGCAGCTATATAAGTATAGGTATAGTTGTAGCACGAATGGGTCTGCTCGACCGGGAAAAGACAATGGCCTTACAGATTACCGTCTTTAAATAGCAGCTGAATGCAGCTATGTTGCGTATGTGAATTTGAGGAATTGCATCTTAATCCTCACGCGTGACAACGCATCTGAGTTTTGATTTATAATCGAAGATAGATGTATATGTCTATGGGTCACAGCAATCACTTAACCATTAGGTGGACTGTGTGCTCGTTTGTCACCCTTATCCCATAAAAAAAGGATATGTGAATTTCTGCAAAAAGCGTAGGGGCCTTGGGACTTTTCTTGTCCAAAACCCTCTCATATATTAGATGAGGCTTGTTTGAGGTCAACAGTGGGGCGTGCATAGGCTAAACTTTATTTTTAACTTTTATGCTTCCTGTATCTTCCTTTTCTTCATCATTACCCAGTAAAATTTCATTGCTGGAATCCCTCTCAGAAAGGAAGGGAGGATACTACGTGAAAGTTTGTACCCCTTTTTAAGTATATAGCGAGCGAGGTGGACTTTTACCCCTTCGTTGTCGATATTCCACACATTCGATACAAACGGCTTGCTTCGCCTTTCGTAATACGGTAAATAAGTTAAATAAATTTGACGATGTCTGTCTTTCCATCCGATCACAATCTGGGTCTTCTAGGCAAGAGTGAATAGGCTTTTGTTACGCTAAGAAAATGCAATTTATACATCTAGGGCTTCGTCAAAATTTTTCAACAGGTGGAAGTATAGTTAAGACAATAATAATAAATTAAACAAAATTATGCTATGTAATAAATATTTAAATGTCTAACATTCTTTCACCAGCAGTACGATATTAAATATAATGTCCTAAATAATTTCCTAAATCGTATGATTTAGGAAATTATTTAGGACGGCAATGCAAATGTAATTCTTCTGATATTGCCGATGTACAAGAGTGACGGTAGCCACTTATCATCAGGATAGCCTCGTGCTCGTTTGCCTCTTTTTCTATAAAGTTTGTAAATTTATAGCTCCAAGAAGAATCGTTTAGTATTAATAGAATTTTAAATCGAATAATTGCTTTAAATTTATTTGTTTTCTTAAGTACGCGTATCTAAGAATAGGTCCCATCAGCACCAATGAAATTATAAATTGAACTTGATTGCTGATTTACCACGCGCTCCGTGATAAAGGTAAATATTGCGTGTTAACTGAAATTTCAATCGAAAATATAGTACCGAATGAGAAGTTCGTTTATTTGTTCTATCCCCCAAACAATTGTAAGTAACAACTGACGTTGACAGGGTAATGCTTTCAGGTCGTTGAATATTTAATCGAACATTTGCTCTTATGTTGATTAGTTTCTTGTTGAATAATAAATAGGTTTAATCATAAAATTATTTATGTGACACTATCTATTTAAATTATTTAAAAAAATGTTATTCAAAATGTCTACTCTAATCTTGTTAACTTCATTTTTAAAATTAATTCTAAAGTCTTGTCTATAACGAAATAGAAAAACAAAAAATGCTCACATGTTTAGCTATATAAAAAATATACTATTATTTACATTCAAAGGCCTTATTGTTTCAAAATCGCAATTATCTTGAGTAATAAATAATTAAAAACCATAATATGGATTACTTACGTTACGTTATACCGTCATCTAAATTTCTACTTTAAAATGTTGGCAAATTAAAGTAACATTTTTTTTTATAAAACCTAAAAGAAACAAATGAACTTACATGGTGTTGCTATTAACTTTATTTATTAGATTAGCGTAGTAGAACCAGGAGAGTCAAGATCCTTCTAGAAATTTCGGGACCGATATGTACTCGAACATTCTAGATGTCGCTACAGTAGAAGGCTCTGGAAACTATCTGAGGCCCTATATAAACCCGGTATAGACCATGACCGGGAGTATTGAATTGGTGATACAAGAGAATACTTCGAAGCGAAATAACTGCGAACTAAAGTGATCAGTAATACAATTGTGTTTTATTATTAGTGTGGTTTTAGATTGTAATTAGTGTTCTGTAATTAAAGTGTCAATTCTGGTTATTCAATCGGCAGTTTTAAATTGTCTTGAAACCCAAGCACGTAACAATACTTTTGTATTTTTTTTAATTATTCATATACATTTATTATAATGTAATAAATTTTGCTATAATACTTTGCGACTTAAAAAAAATAATGTATTGATTGCCCTTACAACCACTCTCGGTCACAGACCAGTGAAATGCTTTCTCCTCTCGTGGCTGTATTTATTAGGGATATTTTGTTCTTAAAATTTAACTTCACACGCATATGAAAAGATAATAAGTTAAAACAAAATTTTTGTTGTAAGTGTTGAATTTCAACAAATATTTATGCCCAGTTTCACTTCACGTAGCTTGCTTTAGAAAACACCAGTCGGTGGTATGCCTCCTTTAATTTCTAGGAGCCCGTCTAAGTATGGTACCCTTTATCTACTTTTGCCATCTAATGGCAGTACTTGCACTACTTTCTTATGGTCTGAAGGTTATAGAGAGCCAGTATAATAACAATTTGTGAGATATTTCTCTCCATTAATTTTCGTGACTAGAAACTGAAACTGAAAACAGGAATCTATTGTATATAAAACTTAATTAGGTTTTCTTGTTGTATAATAAACCATGTAGTGGCGATGTAGAAATATCTACGCCATATTGTGGGTGTCGTAAGAGGCGACAGAGCAAAATTAAATCCCTCATAGATTTCCCCATGGGTGGCTTTTTTATAGGTAGTGGATATTCTTATATCGCCACTATGTGGTTAATCAGTCTAATACAATATAAATTGTCAACTGATATATTCATTCATATAATGTATATCATACTTCATAATATCTTCTTTTACCATCATCATAATATATTTTCAATACGCTTTTAGAAAGGGAAAGTCAACAACTAATGCTGTACATGCCTTAAAAAGGTATATTGTAAAGAAATTGGATAATAAAAAAATATTAACCTTCATAATGCATCCCTTTCGCTAAGTTTACTGAAAAACTAGAAATGATGGGCATAAGGGATAAGCATTTACTAGTTATTATGCATTATTTACATAATCGAACAAAGCGTGTTAGGATCTCGGAGTAAGGTTAGGGAAACATAGTAAGCGACGAACCCCTAGTAGGTTCAGCATCCTACAAGGTAGTATACTTGGCCCAATGCTGTTTTTATGCTTCATTAATAAACTTTGTAACATAAATATAAAAAAATTGTAAAATAATATATGATATATATGATACTACACTAACGTTTAATTGAGATTCACGGGAAGAAGTTTTTAGTATTGTACATGGAGGTTTTAATAGAGTTTGTCAGTGGGTAGTCTTAAATTCACTTTCACTTAACGTTGATAAAACGAAATATAATACGTTCTCAATTCGCAAATTAACAAAAATTTTACCAGTTTTAAAATTATAGCTCTTTCATGTTATCAATTTCCTAGTTTAAACTGCAACTGCTTTAATATAATAAATACACAAGAAATTAAATACTTAGGTAAAGTCAGAAAACTTACATTCATTAAAACTTAAGACATGTCACAAATTGGACATTGCTAAAAACTGTATATATATCTTTATGCCGATCTATATTATTCTACGGTATAACTGTTTGGGGAGGTTCCAATAAAATACACACCCTTGAATTAGAAAAAGCTCAACGAATGATATTAAAAGTTGCACTCTATAAGCCAAAAAATTTCTCAACTACCAGTTTATTTAAGGAAGCTAACGTGCTTACAGTACGAAAATTAGGTGTCTACAATTAAAAAAAAAACACACTTGCAAAGTTTTCACAAATTATTTACTACAAATCAGAAGAAGAAATGATAATTTATGGAAAACGATACAAGCAAAATGTACTTTTGTCTAAAAGTTTTATGGGTACAAAATAGGCAGGTTATATAACAAATTTAATAGACAACACTCAATTTTATAAATAAAAAATTATTAATGTAACAAAAATTAATATTTGTTACATTTATAATTTTATATAGATTACGAAGAAACAGAGAATTTACTGTAAAAGCGAAATAGTGAGATACACACACACACACACACACACACACACACACACACACACACACACACACACACACACGCACGCACTCGCACACGCACACGCACACGCACCCGCTGCCGCTCACGCACCTGCACACGCACTCATGCACTCGCACACGTACATGCACACGCACACGCACACGCACACGCACACGCACACGCACAGGCACACACACACGCACACACACAGGCACACACACACACGCACGCTTGTAAGCCCACACGCCCGCACGCACGCACACACACACACACACACACACACACACACACACACACACACACACACACATTCACGCACGCACGTATTTTTTATACGTTACGTCCAAATTAGAGTTTTCTCCTGTATCCTGTAGGCAGTTTAGCTACATGAATTTTAAAAGGACAAACAAGCAGACACGGAGCAATTATTTGTTGGCCATACAAATATTTGTTCCGTGCGGTATTCGAACCCGCGGTCCTCAGCGCGCCAACTCATTGCTAAGCCACTGCACCAAAGACCGGTCAAATTAACAAGTATCAAATTCCTTTAGCACATTATTAGGCATAAGTCTCTCAGATTCGTAATTATATGTATAATGCTTAGGAGGCAATCAAATGCCCCCACGGTATCATATATTAATTTAAACTTAAAGGAAGGTTTACTAAACCAAAATTTAATAAGTAAGCAACTCGTTAAATTTTGGCGGCAGTACACTTTGAATTTCAAAGCAACGTGCTCCAAAATGTAAGGAAGGTGTGTACAACCCGAAACTGATCCTTGGTAAAAGCATCAATTAAAACGTAATTTTAATGATTTATTTGAAATTTGCATCCTCAAAAATGTATGTAGCAAGAAAATATTGACTTATTACTTACATTTTAGTGCAGTAAAAAGCGATAAATAAATCATTATAACAAAAAATATGTTTTGTCCATGATAGTAATCATTACGGCGCTCCACATGTCCACAGTTGTATTTAGACCTCCTCCGAGAAATGCCAAAAACACGGTATACAATTGCATTTGTCAACTTTCTATTTGTATTACCAGGTCGTTACTTCATCTAGTGGAAGCCGTTCTACACTCCGCTTACGATTATCGGTGGCCTTTGTATACTTGGTGATGGGTGGAATTATTTTTATTTCTAGAAGATTCTACTTGTCCGCGTGTCCAAGTATATCCATGTTGCGGACAAAAGTGAAGTGAAGTCATTTTATTATAATATTTTTTTTATATAATTTATACTTGTCATTAAAAAAAATAATCGGCGTCAAGAATGAGAGATCTACGCCACAATTAAACACCAAAGTCTTAAAATTACCATGTATACACATACATATTTATATGTAATAGTGAACGCTTAGTGCTCGAAATTCGACTGTAATCTAATGTTTTTAAGCTAGCTGTATTTCCTTTTCAACTAAACATATATAAAATGCACATATATGTATAATATATAAAATAAAAAAAAACATCTGTTTGGTGACTTGACACACAGCCTATTAAAAAAGGAACATTTGAAATCACACAAAATTCGCAGCTGATTCAGTCAATCATTTTAAATTATTTAGCCAAAATCTCTACCCTGTGCGATTATTTGACCACAGATCATCATGTGTGTTTACATTGATCTGATAAATAAAATAATAGAATACGAGTACACATACGCACATACCGCGCAATATTCAGCGGTAGGCCTACAAAATGAAAATCGCCAGCCATACTTTCAGATTTTCTGGGTGGTGAATGGTGTTTATTTAAGTGGTAATATTTAATATTCCTTGCTGAAACATTTCACACCAACAACTTATTGTAACTAACGAACCTTACGCTACGCACGAATGCTTTCATTATTTGGGTTCGGTCAAAGTTAGCTCGCTAGTTCCCATATTTTACGTAGCAGTTAATACGCGAATTATTATTTACCTTTTTTGTATTCATTTCATTGAAATATTTAGTAGTTAATCAACTGACATCAAGATTTGATAAATTGTGTATTACATATTTATTTTTAAATTTTGACAAGTATTTATTTTATAATTTATTTATTTACTTAATTAAAAACTCTTGTGGCTTATAGAAAATGCAATACGCACAAAAGGTTAAATTATACAAATAAAAAATAACAATATTGCATCCATTCATAAAAACTAAATATAATTTATAAATTAACGATTAAAAGTAATAATAATAAATGAAATAATTATAAAATAATAGTAATATAAAATCTCAAAGCTTTTAGCAGCCCGTGTTATGAATCTGTAATAAAGCCAATGGAAACAATATAATATTAATAATTAGATACTCTAAGCTCATTCTGGGTAGATCGAACCAAAAAATAATATTCAAAAACTGAAGGTAGCCGGGCTAACAATGACATCGGGACGTCAAACTCAGTCCCGTAACTATGGGTTGCTGTAAAGCACCCGAAACATCAGAAATTAAAATAAGTAAATTAAACACGATAAAATACGTAGTTTTATTCGATTAATAATTGTACAATATTTAAAAAAGAGAAACATTATACAATGTCAGACTATGAAATATTTTGTCATATCAATTTATAATGCAATGTCAATTACAATCCTAATATGCCCATAATTTAAATTACATCTTAAGTACAAAGTAATAAATAGAACATAGTCAAGGAAATTAAATTGTTGAAGTATTTATTGTCATGTCATCGATAATTTTATAAAAGAGACGTGTTATAAAGTCTGCAAATAAGTCAATTTCATCGTGCTGAGTGAGTATGTCCCATATAAGTATTAATGCTCGAATGATATGAGTATTAATGATAGTTGATTTTTTTTTTATTTATATTGTGTTATTATGAAGAGGACTAAAAGAGCTAAATGACGTCGAATGACGCACGCACACACACTACACAATTTCTGTGTGTCATCAAGCCTCGGCTGGCACTATCGGTACACGGGCGTTTACGCACACATGCGTATTATGTTCAGAAGTAAAAATATGCGATTTAAAAAATCTATTGATGAGACTAAAAAATTAAATAACTATTACATTAAAATGTTGTTGACAGAAAAATCTGACAAAGATCAGAATGGTTACATGTATATTAGTATGATTTTTAGTAGTATCATGTTTACAACACTTTACCTAAATAGCATATATACTAAAAAATATCACATATTTTGTTTACTACAGTGGATCATTAACTTTAAAGCATTATAAAATTTGTATTTATCTTCTGTAGTCCCTTTAATTCATTTTTTTTTCACAAAACATTTCTACCAAGAATATATACAATACGTAAGTCAAGTTATAATTTTATATTATATGGGAAGTAATTGTATTTTTTTATGTATACATCATTTACATCAGTGAGTAAAGTTGTTTTACAAAACTTTAATTTCGAATGATACAACCCGTTAAAGGAACACCAAAAAATAATTTTGATCACAAGATCCGTTAGTAAGATACAATAGGAGGTTTTGGAATAATCGTTGATACAAGGGCCCACCATATACCATAAACAAAACTGTTTTTCTGATAGATATGCGCAGACAATTCCGTATAAAGAAAGCTTCAGGATTATTAATATCTTCACTTTTAAGCAAACTGGTGGCGAGTCTAATAAAAATATTTATTGTTATCGTTGGCGAATCAGTGATCTAGACGGGTAAGAAAACTGCAACACCAGGGAATTGCGGATGCGTTGCAAGCCTTTTAAAAAGGAGTAGGCTCTTTTTTTTAAGGTCCCTAAGTCGTATCGGTCTGGAAAGTCGCTGATGGTAATCAATTCTACAAGGAAGTTGTGCGAGCAAGAAAAGTTCTTCTAAATCGCCCAGTGATGGACCGCCAACCATCCAGATGGTATGGATGGTATCGCGAGTTTTGTCGCGATTAGCGATGCTGAAAGTGAGCGGCTGGAATTAGTCCAAACAGTTCCTCAGAGCACTCCCCGTGAAAGATGCGATAAAATAAGCAAACAGATGCAACATCTCTACGCGGTGCCAGTGAATTTAACCGATCAAAAAAAACTGAGCACGCCAAGCTTTTTAAAGACCAATTTGCCATTCTCTTCCACGTGTCCAGGAAACTGCACGTTACTTTATATGTCGACACCAAGTATTCCGATACTGACTGAGGCAACAACGGGAGTGCCTTGAAATTGAGTAGATACGAAAGAGGGTTTCTTTTTAGTGGAAAACGCGCAAACTTTTATCTTCTGGGGATTGAACTGGACTAGATTTAGTCGCCCCCATTATGAAATTCCGCCCATCTATGAGTTAGGTCACCTACGAGATCACCAGCTTAGCGACCTCGACGGAAACCGTACTGGCGGTCACTAATCAGCTGGTGATCCTCAAGGTATCAAATGAGCTGGCAGATAATAATCGTTACCATTACTTTGGAGAACAACGGGGTGATAGCGATAGGCCTGTAGTTGGACAAATCTGAGCGGTCGCCTTTTTTAGGGATCGGGTGCACCAAAGCTCTCTTCCATGAGTTCGAGACTACGCTTAGCGAGTAGCAGTACTGGAAAAGACGCGTTTAAATCAGTGCAAACTCCGGAGCACACGTCTTAAGCACAATAGGTGATATCTATCAGGCACATTCGACTTGTTGACGTCCAGTGAGAGGAGTGCTTTAACCACCGAGAACTTCCTGCATGGAGTTCTTACACCGTGGGATGGTCGGCGGTGTGTTCTTCCTGTCATCTGGAGTAGAGTTGGAAGCAAAAAAAGAGCCTAGCATATCGACTTTCTCCTTTGCGTCATGGGCCAGTGAGTCGTCCACCTTGTGAAGAGATGGAAGAGATGGCTTACAGAAGTTTCCTTGAACGGCCTTGGCGATAGACCATAATGTACGTGTTCCCGAAGGAAGGCGAACTTTTTACTCAATAATTCTGCCAATGTGGTCTGATTTTAAAGGAAATGACACTTTCGAAGGACGTGAAGGCGAAATAATAATTTTTATAAGAGCGCTGGTGTTTACATCCTGAGACGTTGATGCGTCAGCCTAGGCCCGGTAGTACTCCTGCTTATAGCGTGATGTAATTTTGCAGGAGTGACCAAACCATGGCTGAGCTCTGCCTACGATAGTCACCACAGATGACGGAATAAATAATTCCATTCCCTGAAGTACCACATCAGCGACATAATCAACAACAACGTTGGGGTGATCCGGCGATAAGCAAGCCTGCCCCCAAGGGTAGGATAAAAAAAGACTGCATCCCGTCCCAATCGGCTGACCTATATGCCAAACACGGCGGCAAGCTGCAGATCGCAACTACGATGAGGGCGTGAGTGGCATCGTACTTTGGATCAGACAATAATTCGAAGAGCCAAGAGAGGCAACGACGGAGACCTGATATCCGTCTGGATGAGAGGTCATCTGGATCACATCTGGGATCCGCGCAGTCGAATTAATTAGTTGTGTCAGACCATATGCTAAGGCAAAGTTATAAACAGATCTACCCGCACGATCAGTTAAACGGGAACCAAGCCAAATAGCGTGGTGGGCGTTAAAAATTACCGATGATCACGATCTCTGCGGATGGGACCTGTTGTAGCACAGAGTCTGCGGCCGTTTGGATGTGGTCGGTGAGTGAGTCTGTGTCGGCATTACCGCTATGGAACCTATAGAGGCAACCGTAGACGCGGGGATGGTAGTCGCTGAATACGCGAAGCAATAGGATGGACCTTCAAGGCTGCCTAGGTGTCAAAAACAGATATACTCTCTGACGTACACGCAAACTCCAGCCCGGGGCACAAACGAGTGTTCCAATTTGTACCCCGGGTAGGAAAGATACGAAGTATCAGACGGAGAGCACATCTGTGTCTTGGTTAGAAATAGCAAGTCCATCTTTGCCTGCAACCTTATTTACATTTTTTTAAGAAACAAGAGTAAAAAAGGAGTTTATAAATAGTCAACTTGATAATTAGTAAATGCTGTAATCAAAAAACACCAACATTTATTCTCGATTAAAATCAAAATCGCGTATACGTTTTCATAAATTATAAGTGTTATAAGTTAGAACGCGTGACGACTAAAGTTGAAAGTGGTAGAGCCATGCTGCAACTATTTTAATTGTATAGCTGTAGCACGAATGGGTGGGCTCAATCGGGGAAGGACCACGCTCTCACAGCATACCAGCGTAAAATTGCAGCTTGATACTGCTGTTTCGTGTGGTCAGTGTAGAGAACCGGAGACCCTTTTTACTGGAAAAGATGCATTCCATATTAGTCCTCACAGATTAGTATATGGGCCACAGCAACCATTTACCGTCAGGTGGATTGTGTGCTCACTTTGAAATTTGAAATTTGCTCACAAATTTTAAAAGTCGATGGATGCATGTGGCTTAGGACCGCGCTTTGTGTAATTCTTTGGGGGAGACCTAAGTTCAGCAGTGGAATTGTAAATGGCTGTTAAAATGATGTTGATGATTCAACACTTAAAGAGTATAAAGGGTATGTATTTGTAGATATATATTTATTGAATAACTTGCCTAGCAGATACAGAGCAATGCCAGGAGTGATCTAGTCTATATTTTACTACACAACTTGGATACTTTTAGAAAAATCGTAAAATTGTAAAAATAAATGGTCTGTCATGACTTATAAAAGTGATGCTACATTAATAGATTTGCAATATATAGTTAATTTTTTTTCTTTAACTAGTTTATTTACGTAAAGATTAGAATAATACTATATGAATGCACTGTAATGTTGCTTGCTATCCAAAATATCTATATATGCAACCAGCTTCCTCTTTACAAGTGACGCGCGAACAACTTATCTACTCAATTTCAGTATCGAACAGTTTCAGAACCCGTTAACAGCTTCATTAATAATTCTCTTTGACGACAAAACGGTAAGTCGTTCGTTAACAAGGTTTATTTAATTAGAGGCTACTAACCGTAACAGACGCGAGGTCTGGCTAAATTAAATTAAAAAAATTAACACGAGAAGGCTGTACCATCATTTATCATTACATACTTGTATAGGCATATTTTATGGTCGATATGAATAAAATTAATTTCGCCATACCCAATATTATATACTGCGGCCGGTTGTGTGCGAGTAATAATTAGTATAAAAAATTCCTTGGTTTGGGATTTTTTTTTAAATTATCTATTTCTAATACTTGTAACCTTATAAAATTTCTAAAATTACCTAGTTATACCATCGTTATCAAATGTATAGCAAACTTTCTAAAAAAAATGATAAAAGAAACATATAAATAAAAAATAAATAAATTTATTTATGTTGTCTCAATGATGAAGAAGACCTGTTATGGGTATTCTAAATTTGGCTCATTTTCAATAAATTGTCAATTTGGTCGATTTATTTCCTTAAAAAATAAAAGTAAAAATTAATTTAACATAATAAACTTCCGCCCTTCTTAACTCTGCCCCTTACATCTGATGCATAAAGTTACTTTGTGATTCTTTCTTCATAAATTTTTTCTATATTCCATGCCACCGAACTATTCCTTTCTTTATTATTGATTAAAATATCGTCTGGCAAATTTATTCCGAGTAACACCTAATATATTTTTAGAGATCGCATTTGTACAGCATTAATTTCACCTTCATGCTTCTTCTACCATACTACCAACTTTCACTACAATACATTAAATTGGGAACTAACACAGAATTGTGAAATTTTATATATTCATTTTTGACTTTCTACAATAGGGGAAAGTGTTAGTGGCTCTTTTTTATCCATATCGTATCTACCATCCCCTCTTAACACGCTGCCGTAATATTCGAACTCTTTTCCTTGCTTAACAAATATAATTTTATTTATAATTTATGATCATTTATCATTTTATTTTATTCCTAATATAAATATACAATATAAAATTCAAATTGAACTAATGACAATTTGAATGAAAGTACCTATACTCGCAAATCGCACCCAAAGGTATCTCTGCAGAGTAATCAGTCTTGAATAGGACGAAACCCTTTTCAACATTTATTTATATCCGGTCGTCGAGTTGTCGTAAATGCAAAAGATAAGGGTCTGGCGCATTACTTTACTAAAGCACAAATTTGCAATATCATCCCAGTGATGTCAAAGTCCGGTACCATGTCTGTATTTTTCATCCTTAATTTTGAGTTTGTAAATTTTATAAAACCAAAAAATAACAATTGTTTTTATGAAATAATTTAAAAAAACTATTTCATAAAAATAATTCTTATTTTTAATTATAATATGCTATTATAACTTATAGGTAGAACTATATGTTGACCTTTGTCTGTTTAGGAGTCTGTCTGGATTGTTCCAATTCAGACGGACACCTAAACAGATAAAATTCACATAACCTTAGACATATGAGCCCATAATTGATGACTACTACTAATTGTGATACTTGGTGCTAGGGTGCCGACACAGTTTCTCATTTATTTCGACTTTAAAGAGAGTACAATCCGTAAATGCTCTTTTTTTGAAGTTGGTCGTAGAATGCTTGATAGTACTTCGTCAAAACAAAAAAAAATCGTAGTCATGTTCTTTTCCTCACTAAATGGAGTGAAGGAACTGGTAAGACAAGCAGAAAGTCGATGGATGTAGCTGGTGTCATTGTATCATTTTGTTTAAAATTGAGCTGGAAGAAGATGATGATAATGATGTCATCAATGACGATGACCACGACTTCGACGATTGCGATGATAATGATGATGGTGACGATATAATGTCGCAGCAAATAAAGTAAAAAGCTATTAATCCACTACCCATATCAAAATCCTACTAATGAACACTATGAGTCCCTGGGACCCATTTTATATTTTTGAAATAACCACTCATTCCATTTTTTATTATCTCTATAACTAAATTTACATTTCAATGATAGCATATTTATTATATACAAAGTAGTATTTCCGGATAAAATTAAATAAAAGAAATAAATATTCTTCATTGAAACAACATTACGATATATATTTGAAAAAATTTAAACTAACAATGGCACAATATAAAATTTCGAAACGTGCAACAGGCAAACATGCTAAACTGATATACATTTTGGCATTCTTTTTGGCAAAAGTAAGGCTGATTGGTTTCTGTCCTGATCATCACTATCGAAACATTCGGACTCGGTGTCGTGATCACTCAGCTTCATCGTCGTCAGAATGTAGTACAGGAAAAATTCTGTTGAATGCCGCCACCAGTGTCTTTATCTTCGTTGTCTATAATATAAAACAGCACCATAAGTCCCCGGGAATCACACGCGATCAAAAATCACATTTGCAAATGACGTGCGCTCGCTAAACTCCTCGTCCTGCAGAAATGTATCAAATCGCATGACGTGAGGCGATATCAAATTCATTTTATTTTTGTTGCTTAAAAAGAGTGGCGGTTCCCGTGGACTCAAAGTTGTGAATAAGGATTAATTCACAAATAAAGTATATAAAATAAATAAAAGTTAAAATACAAAAGTCAAAGCTTCCATCTACCCTCAAGATATACCTAAGAACTAACAGGTACTATACTGAATTAATACTGCCTATGTTTCTTTTGGTATTGTATTAGATCGTGCTCCTTCCCTAGCTAAGCTGTTGTAAGTTGTCTCCTGTGTTGACACGCTTGTTTCGCCTCTCATTTAGTACTGGAATAGTGCCAAAATCCTGGAAGCTGGCCAACGTGCAGCCTGTTCCAAAAAAAGGCAGCCGCGCCGACCCTGCCAATTATCGTCCAATCTCAATTACCTCCATACTCTGCAAGATTATGGAGCGTATATTGAATGCCCGCTTAATGGCATACCTAGAACAGAATGACCTCCTTAGTGACCGGCAATATGGGTTTCGACGAAATCGGTCAGCTGGGGACCTTCTAGCGTATGCCACACACGTATGGGGCGAGGCATTTGAGAACAGTGGGGAAGCACTTGCTGTTTCCCTTGATGTCTCGAAGGCCTTTGACAGAGTTTGGCACAATAGCCTTTTGGGTAAGCTTCCAGCGTACGGCTTATCCCCTGGTCTGATTGAATGGGTAAAGGACTTTCTGAGTGAACGGTCTCTCCGGGTCGTCGTCGATGGCTGCTCATCCGATCCTATGGCGACTAACGCCGGTGTTCCTCAGGGGTCCGTTCTCTCCGCAACTCTCTTCCTGCTGCATATAAATGATCTGCTTATGCCCGGTATCTATGGGTATGCAGACGATAGCACAGTGGTTGAGAGATACCAACCAAGTCCTCGGGCCAGTCGGGATCAAATCCAGTCCGAAAGAGAAGCTATGGTAGAGCGTGTGAATCTCACATTACAGGCAGTCTCTGATTGGGGCGATGCCAATCTTGTGAAGTTCAACGCTTCCAAAACACAAGCGTGTCTCTTCACTGCAAAAAGGAGCCAGCTCACCTTGGCTCCTTCTTTCCGAAATGTATCACTGAAGTATACCGACTGCCTTCAGTTGTTAGGGTTTGAAATATCCTCAAATTTGAACTTCGGGCGGTTCATTGAGTCCAAGGCCAAAGCAGCTGCAAGGAAGCTGGGAGTCCTTGCAAAGGTGCGGCGATACTTCACGCCGGGACAGCTGCTTACTTTATATAAAGCGCAAGTCCGGTCGTGCATGGAGTATTGCTACCATATATGGGCTGGTGCTGCAAAATGCCACCTAGGAGCTTTGGACTCGATGGAAAGGCGTGCTATGAGGCTTATTGGTGACCCGAATTTGGTTAAAACCAATCTTACCAGCCTCGAACACAGACGTAAAGTAGGCAGCCTTTCGGTTTTCTACAGGATGCATTTCGGAGAGTGTGCGCAGGAATTACATAACTTAATTCCACCCTCTCCCTTCCACCATCGGACAACCAGACGTTCGGCCAGTCTCCACCCTTTCGTTGTTGACTTACCACGCATTCGAACCAAACGGTTCGCCACGTCGTTCATCATGCGTACAGCAAAGAAGTGGAATAAGTTGCCAGCATCTGTCTTTCCATCCGATTACAGTGTGGGTGTCTTCAAGACAAGAGTGAATAGGCTTTTGTTAAGTCAGTGCGCTTCACCATCTTAGGCTACATCACCACTTAACATCAGGTGGGATCGTAGATAAGCGCTGGCTTAGTAGAATAAAAAAAAAAGCTTTTCTTTGAGGCTGGGGATTGTTTAGCGTGACTATATCGCTTATCAATAAATATTAACTTTAATTTTTGAAATAAGAAGCCTTTGGAAAACCTATGGATAGAAACTCAATGAGCAAAAAAGACAAAAATAAAAACTACTCGTAAAGAAAAAAACAAATGATTTTTGTTTTGTTTCAGTATAAAAGCTGTACATAATACTTGGCATATACCACTATATTTGTAACACGCCTTGACTTGATTGGCAGACAATATCGACTGGCATTAAGTCCGCCTTTTGTAACTTTATCTTAAGGTGTATATAACAAAGTTCTTTAAATAAACGAAAATTACATATAAAACTGTTGCAAAGAATATTCTTACATATGAGTTATCTTAAATTACAATCTATATCAAAATTATAAATTAGGAAATTAAATATTCATATTTTCTAACAGGGTTAGTAAAATCGCATGTAACTTTAGTCAGAGCCATACGCGTGACCCGAATTTTATGCCTAGCGGCATTTTACCACAGAACTGGATAATGTAATATCGCTTAGGTTGGGACGTGAGTAAAAGACATTTTATAATGAAGTGTCTCGAAAAAAGCATGTATAATATTATAAATAAGAAATACTTGGAGAGTGTTTATTGAAGTCTAACTTAGCTTAAGAGTAGCTTGTACTTGTACGTTACTAATAATGATAATAATAAACTAATATCTCAAAAAATATACATGAAAAAGTAACCACACATGAAATACAACAACAAGTTTTAGAAACACTTAGCAGGCTAGTGCGAACAAAAATGAGATTGACAAATGAGCAACATGAGACTTTAATGATATTGTATTACCAGATAACTGAACTAAATACAAATAGAACCGATTATAGAAAACAACTAAATGAAACTTTCCTCAATGCTTTTCCAATAATTACTCATTTAAATGAACAGCGAATAGCCGACCAAAGAAGAGAAAATACACAAGACATTACCAAAACTCACATTCCTTTTATAAACAGTATTGAAGACATTTACTTAATCAATCACAACCTGAAAGAGATTCTCTAATAGATGAAACATTTCAGCAAGCATTCTTACATTTTAAAAACACTTACCCCACAAGCAAAGTCTACATCCCTAATCAAAATCCATCTAAAACTAGCAATAATCGTACAGTAATTTAATGAAAAATACATATAAAAATATAAACAACAGCACAGAATTCATTCAGTACATGAGGAACAAAACAAACAGCTCACACAAACTTGATATATTCTCACAAAAAACCTGCAGTAATCTCTGGCCGTTTACGTAGATGCAAATCATGCGCGTTAAAAAAAAAAACTACAAATAAATGAATTCTACAACAATCAAAAGAAACGTCGCAAAATACGGTTCTGAGCCACATGCATGCTCTATTTCCTGTATACCTTAGCAGGTCGTCACTCCATCTAGCGGCTGCACTATACTTTGCTTATCGGTATGAGGTTGCAACTTAAGAACCTGTTTTCCCCATTAGTTGTCGATTACTACAACTTTAAATACATATTATTATAGTTCTATAAAATTATGTGCGAAATTAAAAGAAATTCCTAATTATTATTGCATAACAATTAGTTTTGCAAGTTTTATATAACTGAAATATTTATACGGTTAAATGGTCAAAATATTTTTGTCATATATGTAGCTGAAAATATTATGACGTTCATTGTAACACTAACAGTTCACTCAACTTTTATTTCATTTTAGGATTCGAATTTGAACAAGTTACTTCTGTTTGACAACGTGATTTTGAACTACTTCTTTAAAACGTTTTAGGAGCTGAAGGTCGTATACATTTCTGATATAAAACCTAGTTAAGTAATTTGCTATAACTAAGATAAAAAACTAGCCATAAAGTAAATAAATTACGCTAATATAATAAAAAACATCATTGCACACAAAACTTAAACTTCTCTTTATCTAAATTGCGGCCGAAATGAAAGTCTCATTTTTAATTTTTTTCTTAAATTTGGCCCCATGCCTATGCCTATGCTATGACTGATTGTGGAAAAAATATACATATAGTTAATTAATGTCATTTGCAGTACCGAAAAGATGCTTAGCTTGATAGTCGATAAAAACGACACGCAATAGGCTCTAATGTGAATATTTTACAGAATTATTCTCTTTTTAAGCCTTGTAAAGATGTAAATAACTTTAATTAAGCCAACTCCCATTAATAATAATAATATATAATTATTCCACTCCTTTGCTCTACGCATTACAAATAATAACCGGCAAAGTGCGAGTCGAACTTGCGAATGATTCCGTACCATCGTAATAGACGTTTCTAGTAGGGGAGCCCCATTTAATTTTTAATTTATTTTAATTTTTATTATTTGTTATTATAGCGGCAACAGATATTCAACTGTCTATCTATTTTCGATCATGAGATACAGCCCACTGAGAAATAGACGGACGGACGGATGGACGAACGGACGGACAGCGAAGGCTTAGTAATAGCGTCCCGTTGGATACCCTTTAGATACGGAATTCTAAAAACGAAGCAAAAGTAATGCATGGAATATCGATAACAAAGGGGTGAAGACCCGCAAACCGCCTGGTTGTCCGATGGTGGAAAGGAGCGGAAGGAATTATAGCATATAATTCCTGCGCACACTTTCCGAAATTTCGCTAAATTTCCGGAGAACGACAAAAGAAGGTAAATGCTTAAAAAATACAAATCCAAATTTGATCAGTGATAGATAGCGACTCTCATCAGAACTAATCTCAAATCTCAAGGGTAAATCTGGTCTCCGGAATTCATTTTATTTGATGTATTCTTAGAAAGGCTTATATACAATGGAACCCGTGGCTTATTATCATCATTATAGCCCCACACAAGTCCACTGATATACAAAGCCCCCTACAACAAACAAAGAAAAAACAAAAGAACCATGCTCAACTGAACTAGTTTCTTATAAAACTAAATTGGTCAACGAACTAATAGTCCACCTGATGGTAGGTGGCTTCTGCAATCCATCGACACTTATGGTCATCTTCAAACAAAAAAAGGCTACAGATGCGGTGTCGCCTCGACGGACTAGGGCTGTAATTTTACTGTGGTTTTCCTTAAAGACACATAGAGTGAGGATAGTATTTTTAAATAAACTGAAGATATACTAGTAGTTATATTTATTGTAATAGAAGACATTACTAGGTGAAATACATTTAGTCCAGACATCTTGAATTCGGGATGACTGACCACTTTAATTGCGATTTTGCTCTCTATTTATTTAGATACCGAATATTTAACATAAGGTACCAAATAGTATCAATTAGGTACTAAAATTTGGTATTACTCAGACAACAAATTTCTTTCATAATCCAGAGGTTCGGATGCTCATTATTAATTTGAATAAAGTTATTAATTTTATTAGATGATATCTGTAATATTTTTTCTTTTAGTATCTTTCATCTTATGTTGATATTGTTAGTTTAATTTTTGTAATGAAATACCTTCTTACATTATAAATTTATGATAAGTTTTTTTTTTCACATTCCATTGCATTGGCCATTGCAGGATTTATTAGTTTCAGTAATTATTTACCAGCATATAGAAAATTTTGTCACTCTAATTAAAAATAGATAATAAGTAATTTAAGGCATAAAATAAAATAAATATAAATTACTAAAATTATATAAAACATTAATTATTCTTCATTATTCCCACTATGTTTCACGTTAAAATAAATTTACTCATTCCAGATAAATTCTATAGAGCAATAAAAGAAAATAAAACGCAGTGAGCCACAATAGAGATACTCCAGTCACGTACTGTATCAACTTTGTTATCTGAACTAACGAATAGAAATCCTGATGCTAAATTTTATTGATTTTTCAATTCTGTCGTGATAAAAATAGTTTTTTTTTCTTCTACAGGATAGGGGTGACAAACGAGCAAATAGTCCACCTGATGGTAAGTGGTTGCTGTGACCCATAGGCATCTACATCTATCCTCTATTACAAGTCTAAATGCAAATGCGTTGTCACCCGTGAGGTCTAAGATGAAATGCCTCATTTCCAGTAAAAAGGATCTCCGGTTATCTACACTTAGCATACAAAACACAGCAGCGTTAAGCTGCAATTTTACGTTGGTATTCTGTTAAATATAAAATGTATTAATAACTTAATCACAACACCATCTATTGACTCCAAATTTTGTATTTTTGTCACTAAGCCAACTTAATATTACACTGGGAATATGAGTAATTATGGTGTTTATATATAAAATTTCGTAATAATGTAACCACAACTTCACCTATCGGTTCCTAACATAACTATTTTCGTTGCTTGTTTTCCGTCAGTTTCACAATGGATGGAAGAAACATTACCTTTGCTTGTTGTGTTGATTACACGTCGACGTAGACGTCGTCGCTATAAATATTCATTCACCCACGTCAGTATCAGCGCCAAAGTATATGCGCCTGCGCAAGGAAGGGCTGTTTTGATATTGATTACAAGAAAATAAAATATTAACTGGTATATTTTATCCCGCACAAGACATAAAATTGTCTACGTATGTGCAGCGCCTAAATAAAACTTATTTTAATAATAAGTGAAAATAAATAAAATTTATTGTTTATTTTTGCTCTTGGTATAAGTAGGTAACATAGAGTTATGTCAGTGTTTTATTCTGAGGTAGATATTATAATTTAAAGAAAAATGCAGCAATTGCTTCTGAAGGCGTTGCGTAATAAAAAGCGGACTCCATACAAAGAACATGAACTCCGTTTGTAATAATGAAAGTAAACTCATGAAAAAAGGCACTAGAAAGTTTTCAATAGAGAAGATTCGGCATAAAGATTTAATTTACAGTTTCATTTATTATAAAGATGAGGGGACAAACACTAAGGTTCAACAGGGACCTAGCCTTGGGCAGAATCTATTACCATGAAAGTTTTCAAGATATTTGAGTGTTTGGTATTCCATATCATAAAACACAAATAACAATAAATAAATATAGCATGAGTGAGTCGAATGAGAAATATTTTTTCTGTATAGATTCTAATTATCACTAGGTAGGTTTTTATTTAAGCACTGGCTTAAAAGTAAAAAGAAAGAATTTAAAGAGTAAAAACACTAAAAATGTAATTTTTTGGATTATGTATTTATTACCCTTTTATCACTTGATGGGATGGTATGTTAAACAGTGCCCTATTAATCGTAGAAAAGTCAATATTATATTGCTTAATTTGAAGGGTTTTATTAAAAAAAATATTTAAAATTTTCCAATAAAAGGTTTCTTGATAAAAATATCACTTTAAGATTAAGGAAATCCAAGGATTCATAGTAAAAGTAAAAAAAAAATTATGCAACAATTATGCGATAGAACGAGCCGAGAAATGGGGAAAAGTCGTGAAAGAATTTTCAGCCATGCTCTAGTGCTTTATTAAATTCTTTGAAAGTTTTTCAAGTTGGGCTTACTTGAATCATAATTTATTATTATTTTAATGAATAAAAATACAATTAAACTTTTTACGATGTACATGGTACCGTAGATTGGCGGTATAAGAATATCCAATACCCCGTGTCTAGAAGTCCCTTAGGTGTTGTAAGAAAGGCGACAGATGGAAATTAACCAGGAGATGGCCATCAGCATCTTCCTAATTGTAACTAAAAAAAGGCGGTTGCCAACCCCTGCTTGGCAACTTTGGCAAATTTCCTACATGTACATATCTATGGGGGAGCCCTATGTTCAGCAGTGGACACTTGATAGGCTGAAACGGTAGCGGTAAACTTTTTATATCCAATTTATAATTTGAGTTATTTTTAAATGCAAACGATGAAATCAATGGCAAAACTACTCTGGACCTCTTCTATTTATCAGATACATATTTTACTAATCTTACGGCTAAGGTTAGTGTAAATAATAAAATTAAAACGGCTTATACAATATATTTTCTTACTAATAACCATAAGGTATAATATATTTTGGTAGAACTATGCTGAAACTATATTATTGTTGTAGCACGAATGGGTCGGCTCGACCGGGGAGGGAGCACGCAATCACAGAATAGCAGCGTAAAATAGCAGCTTCATGCTGCTGTGTTTCGTATGGCGAGTGTAGAGAAAAAGCCTCCGCTTTCTCAAAATAATTTTCCGAGTTTTTCAAATAAAATATAGCCTACATCATCCTTGGCATGCCTCTATGTCTTTTCGTGTTATTTAATTACAATCGGTTAAGTCGTTCCGCCCGGACGCTCAATAAAAGGCAGTTATTTCGATATAACAGACATACACTTCAAATTCGTGTTGCTAATATTTCCTTATTTCTCATATTAAAATTGATAAAGACAAACAACATAAACGTATGACGTTACGTCATAAAAATCTTGCTATGGATTACAGGTATACACTTATAACTGTAAAGTTAAAATATAACAATTATTGCTAGTTTATTCTTGTTTGTCGTCTCGATAATGAAATAGGATGCAATACGTGACCCGCCCTTCGATCCCGTTGCCACTAATTGTCTCTTTGTTCCCCTTTGATTGCTTTTTAGCGTCCCTGATGGAGGAATAATAGGAATACGTGCAGTTTCACAACTATAAATTGTTTTGTTTTGGAATTTTCTGTCGATGTGTCAAGCTTTTGTTGAAACAAAGATTTTAATTAATTTTTATTATTTTTTTATAAGAAGGAGTTCAGCGCTCTTAAAATTATTAATATTTCCATTGATCACTCCAACTAGGAAACTAGTTTTTATGGATTTTATCGCATATATTATATTCCCGAGGTTTCGAGTACTTTACACCACATATTTTCACGGGGAGACAAAGATCTTCGACGTCTTAATATCATAGTTAACCACAGTTACCATCAGATTAAAATTAATAGTTTTTGGTCCGATCTACGCAGTATGAACTTTTCATTATTCATTCATTACAGCCCTTCACAAGTCCACTGCTGAACATAGGCCTCCCCCAAAGAATGCCACAAAGCACGGTCCTGAGCCACCTGCATCCATCGACTTCCTGCATGTCTTACCAGGTCGTCACTCCATCTCGTGGGGGGACGCCCACGAGATGGAGTGACGACTCCATATACCCCCCATGATGAGAGTAACGAAGTATGAACTTACGGTATCTTTATTTAATTATTTATGTATTTACATTTTATTGTACACCTTATTAAAGGATTTAAAAAAGCCCAATTCGGGACGTATAAATATAAAATGAATATATTTATAAATTAAAAATAGACTAATATTATATATTTACATACAAACAGGAACGTACTTAACGTTAAAAAACAATAACATGCAACCTGATAAATATCACAATTTAAAATTTTGTCGATCAGTTCAGCTTGCGCGCAATCAAAAACATATTTGATTCCTTAAAAGGCGTACCCCATAAAACGCGACTGTGGAAAATACTGAAAAAGAGTACGGCTTCCGATAGATTGCAGACGTAAATAAACAAAGCAGCGGCAATCTACGCACAGATTAAGTTATGTTATTCTAGGTGCTAGTCAATATAGGTGCGAGACGTCTGTTACTGTGATTGTCAATTAGCCTGGTAAGCATACAGGTTAAGGCAAATTCTTTTTACTATGGGCGATACAGACAACAAAGAGTGATGCGTGAGAATTAACGAAGTAATAAAGAAGAAACTTATAATAAGAGGAAAATAATAGGAAGGATAACTTAATGTATCCCTTCAGACCGAATCTTGGTCACGACAGCCGGTCTCAAAGGAGAGCAGCCATTGTAGAGAATTACTTGTATATAGTAAAAGAGTGTGAAAACACTTACTGTTTATTCCTTTCTCTCGTCGTCCAATGAGATAGCAACGGCATAGCAAAATGTTTCTTTACCATGTACAATATAAGGCAATACCACCTTTTTACGCTCACTTCCTTTCCAAGGTCGTATTCGATTCAAGACGTAGACGTCTAAGGGTTTTTTTGACAAGCGCATGATTAAGCACTAAATCATTGTTTGTTATAGGGAAGTTTAGTACAGACTCTATGCAAAGATTGTACAAAAATATTACATATAGAAATATACTTGTATGCATGATAATTAAATATTAAATCTATCCGTTCTAAGGGTATAATCATTCATCATCATCACCCATCACCAGTCCACTGCTGAATATTTGGCAATCCCAAAGAATCTTGCAAAACAAAATTCTCAGCCACCTCCAGCTATTGACTTCATGCATCTTTTTGTTTGTTTGTTGTTTCAAATGTCAAACAAGTAACGTATCTATATTTTATAGTTTTGGGGGGATGTTTGTTATAGTTACCATACCTTGCAGGCGGTTTGACAACCGCAATTTTTTATTTTCTAATTGTTATTAAGAAGAAGTAGATGCCCATCATGTAATGCTATGTTGTTTTTTACTGGTTAAAATCCACTACTGAACATAGGCCTTCCCCGTTGATTGCTTCATAGCGAGATTATTTGCTGTGGTTAACATGCTTGGTAACCGCAGTCTATTTTTATTTTTAGTCGTTATAAAGAAGAAGCTGCTGAGCATCTTCTGATTTGTTTTCCTCTGTCGCCTCTTACTACACCCACTGGATGTATTATTGACCATATGGGGTATTGGATATTCTTATACCGACACAACACGATACGGTAGACATAATATCTTAAGCAGTGAACTTTTCATAGGATGTGAAGAAATAAGGAAATAAAAAGATATTTCTTTGTTCGTTAAAACACCATCCCAGTCGGCGAGGAACAGTTTTGAATACATAATTTGAATAAATATAAACTAAACTTCGGGCTTAGCGGCTTTTTCTGTTTCGCTTTTATTTAACCAGTGACAGATGAAATTTAGTTGAAGCGAGATTGTGACCAGTATTTATAACAGAGGCTGGAAAATTTGATCGTGTCGGTTTTTCATTGTACCATTCATTTCTTTGGCAATATTTATTGTGATAAATAAATGCCTTTATGTTTTCGTTTTGAGAATATGGTAATTTAATAACCATATCTACTTTGTTAGTTGAGGCATAGTGTCTCCGACTTTAGGAGTTAAGTGTATCCACTTTAGGAATTTACTTCATTATATTTAGTTCTTTGAAGTCGCAATTTAGTAAATATTAAAAGTTAATATTTTTTTAAATTATATTAAGTAGACTTAGCACTAACACATGGGTACGTCATGCTAGCTTAAGATATCTGATTTGCTTGCGGCGACGTCGTATGACGTCCGGTTGTCCTCTCCCTCGCCATAGTCATACTTGTGAAAAGAAGCTGCATGTTAGGGCTGATTTGCTCGGGTTCGCTACACGGATAAGCTGTAAATCTTTATCGTTAATTTTGAGTACATCATAATATCGTTTTCCAATTGTATACTATTTTGTTGATATGGTGTGAATAAAAATAAAAAGAAAATGACCGCGGAGTTTCCTTTGCCGTTTTTTTCCGCTCTGAGGGAGATCATTTTGAAAAGGTAGTACTAAATGTACTACATTTTTAGCTTAACGTTTGACAGAAACGACACTTCACAAACAAAATTTTATGTTCTTTCATCGGTGAAATAAATAAATTACATTTCATATCACATAAGTTAAAAGTAACCACTAGAATATCGCCTAAATAGTTCCATTTGCGCATTCTGGTAAGATACCTGACTAGACACTGTTGTGTTAAAAGGCACATGTCCATCCTGGGACTAAGCAACTCAAGGACGTGCCGGTTTTACTCCCTAGAGGAGGAAACGCCCTTACACATCCTGACAAATTGCAGACCCTTAATGCGCAAACGCAGCACTCATCTGTGAAACTATATACTTTGCCAATAAAAAGTGAAATTACTCACAGCTAAGCAACCCCTTCTATTCATTTAAGACGTAGGGCTTAGTAGTGAACTGTAGACATGGCAGCAATCACAATAGATATTTTAGGTCCAAGTGATACTGGTCTCTCTAGATCTGCATAGCTGCTCGTACAAAAAAAATAGTTCCTTTTAAAATATCACTGTTTCTTTATCTACCTCTTTTTCTAGGGTAGACATTTTTGTCTCGAAATTTATAATTGAATGCATCTAAAGAGTAACTTATTTAATAAAAAGATTCATATAAATTAGTTCACAATTGATGGAGATATATATTATAATACACATTATTAAAACATACATAATATTATAATAACGTAAAGAGCATGGTTCGAAAGAGTAGTGTAATTTGTATCTTTAGCGCAGTAATCACCTTTTTTATGGGAACTTCCTCATGGACACTTTCCGCTATGAAGGCAACGAAATGGTTATGCCAGACTCTTAGCGGCTAAAACCGATACAGTACAGCAGTATCGATCTCTGTATATGAGGTGTCCCGGGATCTGCGTTCGGAACGCAGTCGGGGGCCCTCCAATACTTTGCTCGATTAGCTCGAAAGTACATCCCGGAACACCAGCCAACACCCTCGCAGTACTATAACGGTATCATGAAACCACTTGTGAGGCACCATTCTCATAAGGGATTAAATTGTTAGGCATTCGGAGCTCCAGCCCCAAGCGCCTGTAACCAGAGGTCCTGTTACAGTAAGGGGAACACTAACATCAAGGGGAGAGCCGTGACGAGCGCTTCGAAGACGTCGTCTCCGAGTGAGATCGTGCAGTAATTACCTTTTATGTCAGATTCATCGCTAGGATCCGACTAATAGCAAACAAAGTTTGAATGCTATTTAGGCATATCATTGGATGCTTGGTTGTAATTCTTTCAAAAATGTTTATAAATAGTATCTATAAAGCTTTATCTGCTAATGGTTACTTTTCGAATACATTATCTTATATAACATAACTGTTTATGTAATATAAGATATTTCCGAACAGAAGCAAGTTAGCGGAAAGTGTACCTTTGCGAAAATGAGAAAATGACATGAATGGGTTTACTCTTTGTTTGTGGAACGGAATAGGGTAAAATGTAAGAATAACACCCGCTCACTCTATGGATGATACAATTCTGTTATTATTACTTTCGTTATAGCTTCCATCCTTTCTCTTTGATACGTGAATTAAATATTCTATTGCAGCAAAGTAATGCCGTGTAGTTACGGCATAAGGAAATCCACCGCCCAATGAAATAAAATGTAAAAAGGTCGTATAAGCTAAGTAACCTTCTCGTTAATGCCTAACGTAAAATACCCAGCCTAATGAAGATTATTAGCGTCTAAGGTGTGAAACATCTGATACTGCGATACCAATCTGCCTGCTATGCGTGATAATGAATCCAAATCTTTCCAATAAGCGGACAGACTCATGTCTGGTAGTGAACTTTTATAACCTAATTGCGTTTGAACTGGGAGAACCATACCAACACGTGGTGCACTTTGGTAAATAAAAGCGATTTAATTTGTAAATTTGGTAAATAGTGACTGATGTGATAAAATACCGCTGTCCTGGTAAGAAACAGCAAGAAATCCAGCGGGACTGTTTTCAAACATATTTCACTTTAATATAATTTTGTTTGTCCAAATTTTAAATGAGTTTTAATTTAAGGAGAGGTGATCGCCACCATGCTGGTTCAGCATAGTGGCGATCACCTCATTTCCAAGGTTTTTTTATCGTTTATGTATTCTTTGATATTATATTAATCCTTTTTAAATAAAAGATTAAAATTTGTTTACTGACAAATTTTGTACATTTTCTGGGTTTTTGTTGTAAAAGCAAAATTAAATTTTGGAGCAATGTATGCCCCAAAAATAAATGACTAATTCTGTGGAGTATAGTAACTGGTATAACAAGCTTACGTATGTTAGTTCCTATTGTTTAAAGTATAAACATCTTTATACTTATCAAAGCTTTTAATGTTTTTATGTTGTATTGCCGTGTAGTGGCGGTTAAAAATATTCACTACCCCGTATTTTCCCGTGGGAGCCGTAAAAGGCGACAAAATGGAACAGGCAGGAGATGGGCAGCAGCATCTTCCTGATAACAGCAAAAATACAATAAAAGAAACTGCGGTTGCCAACCCGCTCACCAAGCGTGGCAACTATGGCAAATACCCCCCTATGAATGTAACAAAGAGACGGCCCCCAGTCCCCGGCGGCCCGGCTATTCCTGGCTACGGTGGTGACTATGGTAACGGCGGGGCAAAGGGTGCTAAGAATCTCCGGTGGAGGTTTGGTTGCTACCTAAGATGACTCGACCTGGCAACATACAACGCACGCACCCTGAGGTCTGACGAGAAGATTGTGGAGCTGGACGAAGAGATAGACAAGTTACGCTGGCATATTATAAGTTTATCCGAAGTTCGAAGAGAGGGGGAGGACACGGTAATCCTCGAATCCGGCAACTTGCTCTATCACCGGGAGGGCGACCATCTGTCCCAAGGATGTGTCGGATTTATCGTCCACGATTCTCTCGTTAACAACGTTGTAAAGATTGAGAGTGTGTCGACGAGGGTTGCGTACCTTATACTCAGAATTATTCGCTGAAGATCATACAGTTTAACGCAACGACCTCAGCACACCCTGATGAGAAGGTGGCTGAAATGTAAGAGGATATCTCTAGAGCCATGCATTCCTCCAAAACCCAATATACGGTGTTAATGGGAGACTTCAATGCAAAACTAGGCACAAGAGAGAACGGTGAGCTGAAAGTAGGGAAATTTGGAATAGGGCAACGGAACCCAAGGGGCCAGCAGCTGGCCGACTTTATGGAGAAAGCCCCTCTTTCTCCATGCAGTCGGCCAGCTGCTGGCCTGTCTTACGATGAACTCTTTCTTCCAGAAGGTGAATGGTTAAAGGCCCACTGAACCTAAACGTTAAGTTGAAGAGGTCTCGTCTAATGACGTCAACGCTCCGTCCCCCTCGTACTCTGTTCCAAAGTTCCGAAACCTTTCAGCACGAGTTAAAAACCGTTTTCAGTGCCTAGAAGACTGCAATGAAGTGGACGATATGAATGCCAAGCTCGTGGAGACTGTCCATGCGGTCGGAGCTAAGTTCTGCAAGACCCGCCGCAGAAGAACACAAAAACTCTCCGATCATACTCTTAATCTCATGGCTGTTAGACGGGATATGAAGCTGCAGTCTTCAGTAGATTTAACAGCATACAGGCAACTGAACAGACAGATCTCCAAATGCATGCGGCGGGACTTACACAACTTCCATACAGCGTGTATTGAAGAAGCAATCGAGCGGAAACAAGGCTCCAAAGTCTATGCCAGAGATCTTTCTGCCAAAAGGAGCCAACTGTCAAAGGTGAAGACCGAGTGTGGCAGCAGCGTTTTCAGGCACCTGGGATTTTGAGTGAGATTGAGAGGTTCTATGGGCAGCTGTACACGTCATTGTTGGAGCCACATGCAAGTGTGAGTAACAATCCAAGAGCGAGTCTTATCCGTCACTATTCCGAAGATATCCCGAACGTCAGTCTAAGCAAGATTAGAATGGCTCTCTAGTACCTTAAAAACGGCAAGGCCCAGGAGAGGATGGAATTACAGCGGAGCTTCTGTAAGCGGGTAAAAAACCGGTACTTGAAATCCTTCAGAAGCTCTTTAATTCCGTCCTTCATGGTGGCAATATTCCGTAGGCGTGGAGCAGAAGTGCGGTGGTCTTGTTCTTCAAGAAAGGCGACAACGCTCTCTTGAAGAACTACAGACCGATTTCCCTTCTGAGCCGCGTCTACGTGCTGTTTTCGAGAATCATTACGAATCGTCTCGTGTGCAGACTTGACGACTTCCAGCCTCCCGAACAAGCCGGTTTTCGAAGGGGCTTTAGCACCTTAGACCACATACATAACCTTCGGCAAATTGCATAGAATTCCGAGGAGTACAATTTGCCACTATGCCTGGCGTATGTGGACTATTGACGAATTGTGGAAACAGCAGTGCGTTTCTATCGAGACGCTCTGGATAACAATACCGGTACTGGGTCATACGTTCACAACACGAAGCGCACACGATTACTCGCGACATGCCCCTTATACTCCTCATACCCCGCCCGATTAAAATGTGCATTTAATAACTACCTATATACCGGGTAAATCATCAAAGCATCGTCGTACGGACGAAACTCACGCTAGAGATATTAAATTGTTTTTGGAATCGTTTTGTAATAGAATGAGCTCGCGCGACTTTTATAGAATTGCGGGTGATTTTAATCTCTCTAATATTCACTGGAATGAAAGTGAACCTACAATATTAAAACAGGGTTCTACCGAGCTACAAATAATAGAGGAGCAATTAATTCACGAACTTGCCTATCATGGATTGCGACAATACTCTTATTTTAAAAATAGTTGAAATAACACATTAGATTTATTTTTTTCTAATATAGACACAGAAATAATACTATGTGACAAACCCAAAACTACGATAGATCCATTTCATCCTCCTTTAAAATTTGATTTAAATGTGGCTATCCCACCACTTAAATGCTCTATTATTAATAAATATCATTTTAATTCAGCCGATTTTGTTAAAATAAACACATATTTATGTGAAATCGACTGGGCCACTCATTTATATACTGAACATATTGATGAAGCTGTAGATTTCTTTTACAAACAATTAAAATATTGTATAGACAAATATGTACCAAGTGTACCATCTCTATCTCACAATACAAAAAAGCCCCCATGGTATAATAAAACATTGATTAATATATTAAAGGAAAAAGCTAAAGCTCACAAAATCTGGAAAAAATTTCATAACTTTGCGGATTACAACATGTTCTCTTTATTGCGTAGGCGTGCATCAGTATATAGTAAACAGTGTTATCACAAATATTTGAAGACTACTCAATAAGCCATATTGAATAACCCTTAATGTTTTCTGTCTTATATTAAATCAAAACGAAGAAGTACTAACTTCTTCTTACCCAAATAGAATCTCGTATAATAATATAACGTATAACGAAGGCCCCGCAATTGTAGAAGCCTTCAACTTATTTTTCAAAAGTGTTTTTAACCCACCTGCTAATTCGTATCCCGATGTTGAATTACCAATGCCTTCTAGTAGCAACGACCAACATCTACATTGCTTTCGAGTTTCTAAGGAAGAGGTTTTTAAAGCACTACAGCAAGTCGACTTAAAAAAGGGACCGGGCAGTGATAAAATTCCATCTATATTTATATCTAAATGCGCTTAGTCACTATCGGAGCTTCTTCACATTTTATTCATTAGATCTCTCCAGGAAGGTTATTTCCCGTACATCTGGAAAAAAGCTCATGTAGTACCCATATTTAAAAAAGGAGCACGTGTTAAAGTCGAAAGTTATAGACCCATATCTATACTTAATATATTCGCGAAAACCTTTGAAAACTTTGTCTTTAATTACATTTACCCTACCATAAGTCGGGGCTTCCCAGAATTTCAGCACGGTTTCCTCAAAGGGAGATCAACCATTAGTAACTTAACACACTTTATCACAGAGACTATGCATCATACGGATAGCGGAGGTCAGGTTGACGTGATCTACACGGATTTCTAAAAAGCCTTCGACCGCGTGGATCACGTCATCTTGCTTCGTAAGTTAAAAATACTTGGAATACATGGGGACCTTCTGAGATGGATTGTTCTTACCTAAGAAATCGCTCTCAGGCAGTAGCTGTAGGAGGACACAAATCAAACTTTATAAAAATCACATCTGGCGTACCACAAGGGTCTCACTTAGGGCCCTTCCTATATAACGTATATCTATATGATATATATACATGCTTTAAACATTCCTAGTTCGTGCTGTATGCAGATGAAAAAAAGATATTTTTAAAAATAAAAAGTTTAGAGGATTGTTATAAGCTTCAAGAAAATCTGAACAGGTTGGACCATTACTACATAAATAATCGTATCTCTATTAATGTCAAAAAATGTCAAACTTGCACATTCACACGCAAAAGTAAACCAGTAGAATATACTTACAGATTGAATGGAACAACAATTCAAAAAGTACCGGTAGTCCGAGACGTTGGCATTTTATTACATTCCAAGCTTACATTTAGTAATCATATTGATTATATCACAAATAAAGCATACAGAAACTTAGGATTCGAAATACGTACATGTCAACCCTTCTCAAACTTACCTTGTATTAAATTATTATTCTACGCCTATGTTCGCGGTATCTTAGAATATGGTAGCAACATATGGTGTCCACAATATCATACATATATTAACAAACTAGAAGTATTACAAAATAATTTTTTAAAGTTCATGGACTACAAAATTAAAGAACGACATCAGGTATTCAAAGAAAGATGTGTATATCATAAATTCCTCTCATCAGAAAATAGAAGAAAAATGCTTGATCAAATGACACTGTATGACTTCATTCACGGCCGACTCGATAATTCGTATTTACTGGGACTTATTAACTTCTCAACGCCCATATATCGTACAAGACATACCAAATTGTTCTCCAACTTTCACTTTCATACAAAATATAGCAAAAACTCACCAATAAATCGGATGTGTTGCAATTATAACCAATTTTTTGCAAACATTGATATTTTTACGAAAAAGAGAGAAACCTTTAAAACTGAAGTATGCAAAGAACTTTTTAATAGTTATTTATAATTAAGGCATTGAACAGACACACTCTCTCTCTCTCTCTCTCTCTCTCTCTCTCTCTCTCTCTCTCTCACACACACACACACACACACACACACACATGTTAAATGTACAGTGTTATTTTATTAATTTTGCTTAATACTTTGGTACCGATAAGCGTCGCTCTTTCTTTTTAAATATGTATAGATAACATAGGAAAACCTGTAATAAGGCTTATGTTAAGATTCAATCTGATGTAATCTCTCTTTTTTATTAAAGCTGTTGGTTTTCTAAATAAATAAAATAAAAAATAAAAAAATTACATCAATGGCGAGTACATCACTCACCTTTAATTTGCCGACGATATAGTCCTTATGGCAGAATCGATGGAGGAACTAATCACCATGATAAATGACCTCAATAGTGCCTCTCAACGGATAGGTCTTAAGATGAACATGGACAAAACAAAGATCATGTTTAATGTCCATGCCGTTAGTTGTTGGGAGCACTAAGCTCGAAGTTGTTGACGCGTATGTTCACCTGGGACAAATAGTCCGACTAGGTATGTCCAACTTCGACCGAAAGGTCAATCAACGGATTAAACCCAGCTAGGCAGCGTTCGGGTAGCTACGACACATCTTCTCGTCAGACATACCTCAAAACCTTAAAACGAAGTTGTACAACCAGTGCGTGTTGCCAGTGATGACTTGCGGATCTGAGACGTGGTCCTTCACTGCTGGCCATATGAGGAAGCTCAAGGTCGCTCATCGAAATATGGAGAGGGCTATGCTCGGAGTTTCTCTGCGTGATTAACTTAGGAATGAGGATATCCGCAGTAGAACCAGAGTAACCGACATAGCCCAACGGAATGAAGTGGCAGTGGGCCGGCCATATAGCTCGAAGAACCGACAACCGATGGGGAAGAAAGGTTCTTAAGTGGCAGCCTCGTACCGGTAGGCGAAGTGTAGGGCGACCCCTCACGAGATGGAGTGACGACCTGGTAAGATATGCAGGAAGTCGATGGATGAAGGTGGCTCAGGACCGTGCTTTGTGGCATTCCTTGGGGGAGGCCTATATTTAGCAGTGGACTTATGAAAGGCTGTAATGATGATGATGATGACTACGAAAGACGTCGCAAATGTCATAAATAATGTGACACGTGGTAAATTACCTGGATATGATGACCTCAGTATAGAGCACCTTCAGTACGCGGGACTTCATCTGCCTAGGATATTGACTATGCTCTTTAATGTATGTATAGGGCATGAATACTTATGTCCGGAACTTATGAAGACCATAGTGGTACCAGTTCTAAAGAATAAGACTGGGTATGCTGCCGGCAAGAACAATTACAGACCAATCTCGCTTGCTACTGTGATAGGGAAAGTATTGGATGGTTTGCTTGATCGTCTACTAAGTAAACATATACATGTACATGAGACACAGTTTGGGTTTAGACCTGAACTGTCCACTGAAATTGCAATCTTACGACTCAAGCATACCCTCCTGTATTATGTTCCGTGATAAACGCCTGTCGACGCCTGTTTTTTGGACTTGTCGAAGGCATTTGACCCGGTCTCGTACAACTTATAATGGAATAAGCTTCGGAGGGAAACGAGCACACCTAGGGAGATAGTCAATATATTAAAGTATTGGTACCACAACCGATCAAATAAGTTAAGGTGGGCATGCTCGTACTCGAGTGAATATAGGTTTCAGTGCGGAGTGAGACAAGGAGGTTTAACTTCACCGAGGCTCTTTAACCTGTATATAAATGAATAGATCGATGAGCTTAGCAGAACTGGCGTCGGATGCTCAATAGATGGTAACTTCGTAAACAGCATCAGTTACGCAGACGACATGGTGCTGCTGAGCCCTTCGATCAGAGCACTCAAGGTATTAATAAATTTATTGAGAGATATGCAGAAGCTCGTGGTCTCAGGTACAACTCCAAAAAGAGGGAACTACTTGTTTTAAGACAGGGAACAAAGAACCCAAGGCTATCCCTCTGGTCAGGCTTGAAGGAGTACATCTAAATATAGTTACCAAATTTAAATACCTGGGGCACTGGGTCAGAGATGACCTTTCTGATGACTTGGATATTGAACAAGAACGTAGAGCATTGGCAGTAAGGTGCAACACGCTGGCTTACAGATTTGCAAGGTGTACTAAAGCTGTCAAGATAACCCTTTTTAAGGCGTACTGCCAAACGTTTTACACCTGCAGCCTGTGGATCAAGTATGCTCGCCGATCGGTAAATGCTCTACGCGTTCAGTTCAATAATGGTTTTAGGATGCTGATGGGGCTATCTCGATATTGCAGCGCATCAGGCAAGTTTGTTCAGGCTAACACGGACAGCTTTGATACAATAGTGCGGAAAAGAGTGGCCTCCTTGATGCGACGCGTGCGAGACAGTGCCAACGGACTCCTATGTACTGTATTAGGAAGGCTTGATTGTCCGGTTGTGCGGCACTGGAACACTGTGCATATGGGGTCCAGAGCTATTATGTTTAATACAAAATAAGTATTGTTGTTTTTAGTTGTATATTTTATTAACATTAATATTTAAATTTATATTATTTATTACAAACAAAATATGGAGCTTGTATCTGAAATAAAATGATTATTATTTTAGGGGTATCTATATAGTTTTATCATCTGGTTGGGCAGTATAAATATATAATTGTAAATGAAAATGATAAACAAACATAAATATCAACAAAATAAAATAAATACATAAAAATACATAAATAAATAAAAACCCAACCAGATGGAAGCCCTCGGCAGGGGAGACCAAACGGCCGAGGGTTAGGTGGAATGGGAAAGAAACCGGCGGACGATGCGGGCGGTATCGAGGAGGACCGCCTTCTGCATTTGAGCTTGTAGCGATCCGTCACGGAGTCCCAGTCGCCTCAGATGACCCGAGAGGCTGACTGGGATTAACCCGTTTGCAGAAACGACTACAGGTATAATTACGGCCGGCAATCCAACCCACATGTCGGTCACCTCGTGCACAAGGTCCAGATATTTTGTCAGCTTATCTGTTTCGGCTTTTACGAGGTTCTCGTCATAAGGAATGGTAATGTCGACCATAAATATCCTTGACTGTACCCGGTCCATCAGCACAATATCAGGCTTATTCGCAAGAATAGTCCTGTCTGTGATCATGGCTCGGTCCCAGTAGAGCCTGGCGTGGTCATTTTCGAGCACAGATTCCAGCAAGTACTTATAATACGGCAGTTTCCGATCCACGAGACCGTATTTCAGAGCGAGCTCCTGGTGTAGGATCCTGGCTACTAAGTTGTGCCTGTGCAAATACTCAGAGTTAGAAAGCGCCGAACAACTGGAAATGACGTGCCTAAGTGACTCACCGGGATGGCGACAAGCTTGACAAATGTCGACGGTGCCATCCTTTAGGATGTATCTCCGATAATTGTTGTTCTTAATAACCTGATCCTGTATCGCACAGACAAAACCCTCGGTTTCCCCAAAGAGGTCATCGAAACGTAGCCAGTGGAGTAAGGCGACTGTGTCTACGAAAGGCTCTTGTGCCTTGTAGAATCTCCCGTGGAGCTCCTTCTCCTTCCATACGGTCTCCCGGTCGGAAATTCTCTGTACTGCCGGGTCTTGTCATTTCTCGTTGGCTAAGGATAGAGGGGTAAATCCTTTATCACAAGAAATAACGTCCCTATAGAATGGATAATCCGCTTTCGCCAGAAAGTAATTACGGAGGCTGCACACTTCGCGATTATGCATGATAAGCGCGCTTAAAAAGCCACGCCCACCATGTTTTCGCGGCAAATACAGCCTCATTACCGACGATCTCGGATGATGCATCCTGTGGGACGTCATAACAGTGCGGACTTTTCTATCCAGAGCGTTCAGTTCGGTTTGAGTTCACCTGTGTATGTCAAATGTATACATGAGAACAGGCATGATCCAATCGTTATATGCGTGTGCCTTATTAACGCCCGACAAAAGACTGTTAAGCACTTTTGTCCCTAAAATCCAACCACACGTCCTGTTTCGAACATCTGAACACGTGGGGGGCGGGCAACACTACATTTCTATTACTGGAGTGGCCAACGTGGCAAAGGTAACCCATTCAAACCATGGAGACACGATCAAAGTGTAAACGTTTAATGCCGCTACCCGGGGGTTAACGCCGGGGCACACCTGGAGCTGACGCTGGGTGTTGCAGTGAACGAGCCGTCGGCGGTGAGGAGTTGAGTAGGCGGGCTCCCACCGGGTCACCCGAAAATGCTACGCAATAGATGACAATGAAAATCAGATAATAACAGCCATGGAACCGAATGACGCTTATAAGTATCTGGGATTTTACCAGCTTAAAGGCTTAGATCACAGAACAATAAAAGAAAACCTTATCAATGAATATTAAAGAACATTAACTAACATCTGCAAAACTAAACTATCTGGCAAACACCTAATAAAAGCTGTGAATACTTACGCCATACAAAAACTTACCTACTCATTCGGTATAGTAAACGGGAGCAAAACCAATATTTATTCTATAGAGAGAGCCACACGATCAATATTAACAAAACACAACTACCACCCATAATCGGCTATAGAAAGGTTAACAATAAAGAGATACAACGGAGGCAGAGGACTCATAAATATACAAAACCTATGGCAAAAACAAGTACACGGATTGCAAAATTTCTTTTATCAAAAATCTGGTACGAGTGACATACACAAAGCAATCCAATGTAATGACCTCAATTACACACCGCTAAAGTTACATCAAACTACTTCACCAAGACCCTATAATTTAGTTACAGACCCAGAGCAAATTTTAAAAGAAGCATGAAAAAAAAGTACGGCACGGCCGACATTATCATAATCTGGAAAAACTCTTGATTGATAAAGCTGCGTCAAATCAATGGTAAAAAATAGGTTCTTTATTCCCTGAAACAGAAGGTTTTATTATCGCAATTCAAGACCAAGTTATAAATACCTTAAATTACAGGATCATTATGCCATCAAAAACATGACTTGTAAAAAAGCCAAGTCTCGCAACTCAGTTCTTCTATCGTAAAAAGTTGTGATATCCATGTAATACCAAGTCGGTTAATTTATTCAGTCCCTACTTAAGGGTCCTTCTGTCTTAAGTCATCACGTAATTAGCTAACCTAACAACATCTTATAGTGACCATATTAATATTAAAAATCTTTAATGTTTAAAATAGATTGACTTGGCCATCGCATGAAAACGGAATGTATCTTTCAACTAATACATATTACATTAAATTAGATTGTTTAGTGCGATTGCCAAGTCAATTTATTTAAAACACAAAATATTTTTAATATTGATATGGTCACTATAAGATTATTACATTGATCTCACAACTTTTTACGATAGAAGAACTGAGTTGCGAGACTTGGCTTTTTTACAAGTCATGTTTTTGATGGCATCTCATTTCTTTTTATAGATAGTTATATCTAGGTACCTACCTACACCTATTATTCCATTATATTATACATATATAGCTACACTGATTCATACACTGAAAATGTAACTTTGTAATCCTATATATTTATATGGTTTATTACAAAGTTATTTATGCAGTTAGTGTATCTCGAAAACTGGAACGAAATTGCAAAATATTTTAATTTTTCCTTGATTTATTTACTAAACGATAATTGTATTCCAAAGAATCATGCCCACTTTTCATACATTGATTGACCTGTCACTTGATTCGTTTTATAGGCCGCGTCTCCCTACAACTAGTGTTGCATAATAACAATTATTATTTATAATAACATAATAACTTACTTATTTACTTATTAATTTCAATATAAGATAAATAAGACACCTTTAGAACCGGCTTCTATTATTCGAGATCTTGGTATTATGATTGACAGCAGATTAAGTTTCAATACTCACCTAGATGATATCATAAAAAGGTCCTCCAAAATGTTGGGTTTTATTATGCGGAATTCTAGGCAATTTAAGCATCCTAAAACTATTATATTGCTATATAATACATTAGTAAGGAGTATTCTGGAATACTGTCCTCAGGTCTGGAATCCATTTTATGAAGTACACAAGAACCGTATTGAAAAAATTCAAAAGCGATTTTTGTGCTTTTTATGTCACCACACAAAGAAATCACATTTATTTAATTCATACATACATACATACATAAACACTCACGCCTGTCACCCAGAAGGGTAGGCAGAGACTATGGACTTCCATTTGGCACGATCCTGACAGACCTCTCTCGCTTCCTCCACATCCATATACCTACGCATACACGCTCGTCGGTTAAAGGTACTCTTGATTTGGCCCATTTTCAATATATCGCCAATTTGGTCGATAAACTTTCGCCTAGGGCGACCCTTCCCGATTCTGCCGTTCACCTCTGCAACATAAATTTGCTTTGTCACTCTTTCCTCATTCATTCTTTCTATATGACCAAACCACCGAAGCATTCCTTTCTTAATCCTGGTCACAACATCATCTTGCAAACCACACTCTTCTCTTATTAAACAATTTCTCACTCTGTCATTCAGATTCATCCCTAACATACTCCTTAATGACCGCATTTCTACAGCATTTATTCTACTCTCGTGCTTCTTCTGCCACACCCAACTTTCACTACCATACATTAAAGTAGGCACTAACACAGCATTGTGAATTGCCATACGTGCCTTATTTGACACATTCTGACTCCTCATAATAGCGTGCAGAGCCCCATTCACTCTATTTCCTGCATTCACTCGTCGTTCTATATCCTTATCATATCTACCATCCTTGCTAAACACACATCCCAAATACACAAACTCATCTACTTGTTCTACCAACTCCCCTTCTATTCTTATTTCACATATCGTTTTACTTTCTTCTCTTTCAAAAACCATAACTTTCGTCTTACTTGCGTTCACTTTCATTCCCTTTTCTTTTAATGTCCTGTTCATTAATGTAACCATTATTTGCAACTCGGCCGCCGAAGACGCAAGTATGACTTGATCATCGGCGTACAAAAGGCATTTGACGGTTAACTCACCCATTCTTAACCCGCATTATTCTACTTTCAAATTTTCCAAACAACTGTCCATAAATAGGTTGAACAGCCACGGGGAAGCCACACAGTCCTGTCTGACACCTTTATGGATGCCAAACCAGTCCGAGTAAGCCCCGTTGATCCTGACACAGGCATTAGAGTCCCTATATAGAGACTTCAATGCCTGTATCAGACCAGCGCTCAACCCAAATGAGGTCAGTGTTTGCCATTACACGTTCCTGTCCACTCTGTCATAGGCCTTTTTCAAGTCCATGAACGCACAAAAAACTTTCTGGTTTTTGGCCAAAAATTTCTCCGCAATCATGCGCATGGAAAAGACTTGATCCGTACACCCCATCCTCTTTCTAAATCCAGCTTGCACATCCCAAATTTTTCCATCAGTTTCTTCCATAACTCTTTCAATTAACACCTTAGCATACAGTTTACCCACAATGCTAAGCAAGCTGATACCACGGTAGTCTTTACAGTCCTGCTGCGACCCCTTTCCCTTATATATTGGGACTATAACGGCTTTGCACCAGTCTTCCGGTACCCGCTTCAGTTCCCAACATAAATTAAACAAGGTGAACAGCAGGCCTGCAACTACACCCTCTCCAGCCCTTAGCATTTCGAGTGATATTCTATCATATCCGGCTGCCTTACCTGCTTTCATGCTTTTCATTGCTTTCACTATTTCATCTACACTTATTTCTCTACCTCTCTCTTCTTCCGGAATTTCTATTTCACTTACTTCAGACGACTCTTCACTCTTAAACACGCTTTCAAAGTATTCCTTCCATCTCTTTAAATTCGAAACTTCATCATTCAGCATGCAGCCATTCTCGTCTCGTATAGCATTCATTCTAGGCTGTTTTGAATTGCCCCTGGCAGTTCTTACGAGCTTCCAGAACATTTTAATATTTGCCTGGAAGTTATCAGATATTCTTCTATCATTCTTATCTGTCTTTTCTTGCTTTTTCCTTTCAACTTATTTAATTCATATCATAAAAAACTTAAATATTTTAAAATGACAACACTTAACAATAGAAGGAAAAAACTAGATCTTATGTTCTTGCACAAATTATTACATAACCATATTGACTGCCCGCAACTTTTAAGTAAAATAAATATATCTGTGCCAAATAAGTTACCGCAAGCTCTTCAAAGAGCGTCTCTGTAAAAGTAATTTAGGTCGTAACTCCCCACTTACCAGAATGATGTCATTATACAACCGTATACCAAATTCCATAGAAATAGATATAATGTATACACCGTTGTCTAGATTTAAGTATTTGATCCATAAACATTTCAGAAATGTGTAATAAAATTAGTAGATTTAATTTAATATCAATATTATATATAGAATGTAAGCATGAAATCCACAAACTGTAGCTATATCAAATCTGGTTTTCCATGTATATTTATTATCATATAACTATCTGTTTTCTATTTTTTTTTTAAATCACTTCGCTATTTATGTAAGTTGTGGTTACCTGTAAGAAGATGAACACATAGCATGTAGTCACATTGTTAAGTTATATTTTTTGTTAGTATTGTGTATCGTCTGTTGGTGATCCAAATAAAGAGAAAAAAAAATAACTTATCATCTTTTTATTTAGAGGCCAGGGAAAAATGCTATTAAGTAAATAAGTTTTTGGGGTTATGACAGCTGTCAGACCTTATCTGACAGCTGTCATAAGCTCAAAAACTACACGATAATTATAATGAAATTGTTTCTTAATCGCCGATAGACTTACAACCGCTCAGAAATAAATCTCTCTTCAATGAAATATCATCAAATCGTATAATTCATTAAATTATCGGTTAAAATCTCGTACATATGGATTACACACCAGGAGTCGGCTTGACAGTTGACGCTTTTAACCATTGAGTTATAATTATGTACTACGTACGTAGTACATATAAGTCAATGCTTTTAACCATCGAACTCTAGGTCTGATACACAGATAAGAACGAGTAACTAATACCTAATACCAGCATAATACTGGCCCATTGCTATGCAAAGGCCCCTTGTCATATAGCAGAAGGCAGGAGCATTAATCACCATGCTTGATCAAGATGGGTTGGCGATTTCAGACTTTTATTGATTATACTTACGCATTGAAAAACACACATTGGTAGTTGCCCGGACTTGAACACACAGAGGTGTAACTTCTGGGCCATCACGACATAAATAGATGAACGAAAGGAACTACCTACCTACATGTTTCTTGGGAAGGACAGGAAAATTAAATAAAAAACAGGATTTGATTTACTATTATTTATTCAATGTCTTCTCGTACAACCACTTCATCTAAAAATGCCGCTGGAGGCATAATGTTGATTTCATGCCTGGCCCAACCTAAATAACACACTAACGTCATAAGAAGCGCACAACAACCTACAATGCGACTGCCTATAATGCAGTTGCAGCAATACTCTATAATGCCTTCTCGTCCATTAAGTATGACCACGGCAAGATGAAAGCAGATGGATCACACTATTTTTTCCATAAATCTGAGCATTAATAGTTAGCATGGATACATCAAAGCACGCTTTACAAATGTAATCTTCTTCCGTTATCTGAAAAACAAATTAATTATGAGATTTTAAACCATAAAATAGAAATAAATATATTTAATTTATATTTTTACATGTTTTTATTTAGACAGCAATCTAAAATAACACTTTAGCTAAAAATGGGGAAAATCACTAACACATTCACCTATTTCTACCACCTGTCAGTTTATTCCACTCCTAGAGTCTGATGTCAAAGTACTGGCCAACCTACACTTGGAGTGTGATGTGCATCGACATACTATGATTTAATTTGAAAAAATGTAACACACTTCTGTGATTATTAATCCTTTTTATAAAATAATCATCTGTTCGTCTGTTGACTGGGTAGGTGGATAGATTTTTTTTATAGTATAGTGTAACAAATGAGCACACAGTCCACATGATCGTAAGTGGTTGAGGTGGCCCATAGACATTTACATCTATCTTCAATAAAGAATCAAAATGCAGATGCATTGTCAACCGTGAGGACTAAGATGGAATGCCCCTTTTCCAGTAAAAAAGAATCTCCGGTTCTGTACACTCACCATAAGAAACAAAACCATGTTAAGCTGCTATTTTATGCTGGTATTCTGTGAGAGCGTGGTCCTTCCCCAGTCAAATCGAACAATTTGTGCTACATACATTTTATGAAGTACACAAGAACCGTATTGAAAAAATTCAAAAGCGATTTTTGTGCTTTTTATGTCACCACACAAAGAAATCACATTTATTTAATTCATACATACATACATACATAAACACTCACGCCTGTCACCCAGAAGGGTAGGCAGAGACTATGGACTTCCATTTGGCACGATCCTGACAGACCTCTCTCGCTTCCTCCACATCCATATACCTACGCATACACGCTCGTCGGTTAAAGGTACTCTTGATTTGGCCCATTTTCAATATATCGCCAATTTGGTCGATAAACTTTCGCCTAGGGCGACCCTTCCCGATTCTGCCGTTCACCTCTGCAACATAAATTTGCTTTGTCACTCTTTCCTCATTCATTCTTTCTATATGACCAAACCACCGAAGCATTCCTTTCTTAATCCTGGTCACAACATCATCTTGCAAACCACACTCTTCTCTTATTAAACAATTTCTCACTCTGTCATTCAGATTCATCCCTAACATACTCCTTAATGACCGCATTTCTACAGCATTTATTCTACTCTCGTGCTTCTTCTGCCACACCCAACTTTCACTACCATACATTAAAGTAGGCACTAACACAGCATTGTGAATTGCCATACGTGCCTTATTTGACACATTCTGACTCCTCATAATAGCGTGCAGAGCCCCATTCACTCTATTTCCTGCATTCACTCGTCGTTCTATATCCTTATCATATCTACCATCCTTGCTAAACACACATCCCAAATACACAAACTCATCTACTTGTTCTACCAACTCCCCTTCTATTCTTATTTCACATATCGTTTTACTTTCTTCTCTTTCAAAAACCATAACTTTCGTCTTACTTGCGTTCACTTTCATTCCCTTTTCTTTTAATGTCCTGTTCATTAATGTAACCATTATTTGCAACTCGGCCGCCGAAGACGCAAGTATGACTTGATCATCGGCGTACAAAAGGCATTTGACGGTTAACTCACCCATTCTTAACCCGCATTATTCTACTTTCAAATTTTCCAAACAACTGTCCATAAATAGGTTGAACAGCCACGGGGAAGCCACACAGTCCTGTCTGACACCTTTATGGATGCCAAACCAGTCCGAGTAAGCCCCGTTGATCCTGACACAGGCATTAGAGTCCCTATATAGAGACTTCAATGCCTGTATCAGACCAGCGCTCAACCCAAATGAGGTCAGTGTTTGCCATTACACGTTCCTGTCCACTCTGTCATAGGCCTTTTTCAAGTCCATGAACGCACAAAAAACTTTCTGGTTTTTGGCCAAAAATTTCTCCGCAATCATGCGCATGGAAAAGACTTGATCCGTACACCCCATCCTCTTTCTAAATCCAGCTTGCACATCCCAAATTTTTCCATCAGTTTCTTCCATAACTCTTTCAATTAACACCTTAGCATACAGTTTACCCACAATGCTAAGCAAGCTGATACCACGGTAGTCTTTACAGTCCTGCTGCGACCCCTTTCCCTTATATATTGGGACTATAACGGCTTTGCACCAGTCTTCCGGTACCCGCTTCAGTTCCCAACATAAATTAAACAAGGTGAACAGCAGGCCTGCAACTACACCCTCTCCAGCCCTTAGCATTTCGAGTGATATTCTATCATATCCGGCTGCCTTACCTGCTTTCATGCTTTTCATTGCTTTCACTATTTCATCTACACTTATTTCTCTACCTCTCTCTTCTTCCGGAATTTCTATTTCACTTACTTCAGACGACTCTTCACTCTTAAACACGCTTTCAAAGTATTCCTTCCATCTCTTTAAATTCGAATTCGAAAAATGGGGAAAATCACTAACACATTCACCTATTTCTACCACCTGTCAGTTTATTCCACTCCTAGAGTCTGATGTCAAAGTACTGGCCAACCTACACTTGGAGTGTGATGTGCATCGACATACTATGATTTAATTTGAAAAAATGTAACACACTTCTGTGATTATTAATCCTTTTTATAAAATAATCATCTGTTCGTCTGTTGACTGGGTAGGTGGATAGATTTTTTTTATAGTATAGTGTAACAAATGAGCACACAGTCCACATGATCGTAAGTGGTTGAGGTGGCCCATAGACATTTACATCTATCTTCAATAAAGAATCAAAATGCAGATGCATTGTCAACCGTGAGGACTAAGATGGAATGCCCCTTTTCCAGTAAAAAAGAATCTCCGGTTCTGTACACTCACCATAAGAAACAAAACCATGTTAAGCTGCTATTTTATGCTGGTATTCTGTGAGAGCGTGGTCCTTCCCCAGTCAAATCGAACAATTTGTGCTACAACTATACTACTAATCTAGCTGCAGCATGGCTCCATCACGTAAATCCACGTATAAAAAAGGTAGATTTTTACATATACGTCTGTTAACTGGGTACTAAATCGTTAGGTACTTTATAATACTTACTATTACTGGAGATATCCAAGTGCTAATTAGTGAGATGACTCTGCTATCAAGCTGAAAGGCCCGATAACGCTGGAGCTTATTTAACATATATGTTGCAGTTTGTACACAGCAATCTCGTAGACGGCTCCATAACTCTTTCCAACAAGAGCGATAACGTCTTTGATCCACACACATGCCAAAGTAGTCGTAAGTAAAAGGTATCAAAGTCCGTGGAAAATGCAAAAGTTGTAAGGTTATCAGAAAATCCATAATAGCACAGTACTATACGTATTACGTAGCGACTAGCGGGAGCAAACGAACGACTGCAAAACGTCAAACAAATGAATGCCTGTCATTCATTTTTTATTTTTATATTTTTGGAATGGCTTCTGGGCCTTTGCGCCATTGTTCCGTCTCCAAAAGTCTATTGAAAATGATAAACATATTAACATTACTTTTTTTCCTAGCTTTATTTGAGAATTCAATTATGTGATACGAAATAAGCAAAAAAAATGCAATTTTATAAGATATTTTGCATCACTAGACGCGTCAGAAAATTTTCAGGTCAAAACTGGACATGCTTCTTTAAAGCTTCTATGTCTTCTAGAAGTGCTAGAGTTTTGATGATCGGTCAGTCAGTGAGTGACAAAATTAAGAAATTTTGACTAGTTACAATTCTTAAACTACTAGTTCAAATTTAATTAAATTTCAAAGGTACCGAGTTTTTACAAAGCTTACTTGCTAAGTGAAATTTTAGAATTCTAGTTTGATCCACAACGAAGTTATAGAGTTTCGAAAATGGCCTGAATTGCTTCGAGAAAAGGATGGTAAAGAAAGACCCCACTGTATTAGATGATAAGTATCGAAAGTGCCACATACATTCTGAAACCATTCAGCATATAACTGGAGCATGCCCACATCTCGCCCAAAACCGATTACACTCATAGACATAACCACGTAGCTAATATCATACACCAAACTCTTGCTGTTCAACATTACCTCATACAAGACACTATTACACCTAATTATAAATACATTCCAAGCACAGTTCTAGAATATACAACACATAAGTAATACTACGACCGCGCCATCCTAACTGACAAAACAATACATTATAATAGACCAGACATTACACTACAAGATAAACTTAATAAAATCACATACCTCATTGACATAGCTATACCTAACACACATAATATTACAAAGACAATTACAGAAAAAATCCACAAATATGCAGATCTCCAAGACGAAGTTAGCAGAATTTGGAAACAAGAAAAAGTATACATAGTACCGATTGGGTTATCAACCACAGGTGTTATCCCAAAACATCTTCACCACAGCCTGAGACTAATTAATATAAAAGAGAATAAATACATACAATAACAGAAAGCCGCTATATTAAATACGTGCCGTATTGTGAGAAAATTTTTACAAATGGATGAAAACGAAGTTACGACCAATATCCCAGAACACACTTCTTAATAAAATGCCCATATGCTTTTTACTTGGTGAACACCCATAATTAGCATTAATAACGGCCGCAAGGCTAGAAAAAAATTAAGATATTAAGTAATAATAATAATAATGTATTTATTTTACTTTATTGATATTTATGTAGGTTTACCATGTTTATTTACAATTATATATTTATATTGCCCAACCTGATGAGAAAACTTTATAGATAACCCCAATATTAATAATAATAATTTATTTCGATAACATATTGTCTACATTTACAGATAGTGATCGAAGACACCTTTTAAGCAAAAATCTTGCCTGTAATAGGTGCAAATGATATCATCAATATTTTTTATCATCAATAATTTTGTAAAAAAGAGTCAGCAGACGTGTTATACTGTCTGCAAATAGGTCAATTTCATCGTGCTGAGTGAGTATGTCCCCTATAACTATTAATGCTCGATTTGTTGGTGCAAAAGCAGCCATACCCAGGTATCGGTATGTTTCAGCCCCGGAAAGGGTCCTTATGCTGATGGGCATAGATAAGTCCATGCCCTCAGAGTTAGCAACCCTTCCCCTTTCGACATGGAGGATCGCACACTTATCCGTCCCCAGCTCCATTCTAATAGAATTGCTAAAATCACAAGTGATGTTTAGCAATGCCATAAGATGGGAGCGACTAGAGGCGAATAACTTGAGATCATCCATATAGAAAAGGTGGGCTACTTTTGTACCACTTTTTTCAAAGCTGAAATCCCCTCCCGGAACCCTCCAGTAAGGTACTGATAGGGTTCAGAGAGAGGCAGAACCAGATTGGACTCAAACAATCGCCCTGGAAGATACCCCTTCTTATCCTTATGTGGTTCTCCGCAGCCGTCATCCGCTGGTATAGATGACAAAGGATCGTACTCCACTGCCTCATACACTGCCAGAGGAAGTCTCGAACTGTACAGTCAACCTTGTACAGCTCAAGGACCCTCTTAAGCCATGTATGAGGCACCGGAATCGAATGCTTTTTTATTATTATTATATTTTTACTTTTATTATTATTATTATTAATAGAATTCTAAAAACTCACTTCTGTATTCCTGTACGATATTATAACTACGCCAAATACCAATCATCTACGTTCAGTGGTCTTTTTTCCGTTTATCTCAATATTTTATTTTGCTAGTTTATGTACGAAGCAGTATTAACAATGTTTCTAATTGAAGCCCATGTGAGCGAAGCCGCGCGTAAATAGTAGTTTCTTAATAAAATCATAAGTTTTAGAGACTAAAAACTGTGTAGCTCTTTCATGCAATACTTTGCATTTTGTTAAACTTACCAAGTCTTCATCATAAACTAGACTGTGGTATAATTTAAAATTAAACATTTTATACAACAGACTTCAATATAAATTATTAAGAATATCTCAAAACCTATTAGTCAGACCTTGATAAAATTCATATGGTGGTTTACCCAGTAAAAGGTTTTGAGGAAACACACATAAAAAAACATACAGTCGAATTGTGTACCGTCTCCTTTTGAAGTCGACAGAAAAACAATTCACACGACGAGTGTTTGTCGCAACTTTTTAATGATGCCAGTGTTTTAAGTGAAAGACTCTTACAGCCTTTATTTACATGCATTTTTAATTGGGGCCCATCGTTGGAAGCAATAAATAATTATTTTTTACACTTCGGAAATGTGCGTACAAACTGTGTTTAATAATATGATTAAATAGTTTTAGATTTATTTGCATATGATATTCTTATGTATCATCACAAGACCATTGCTGAATATAGGCCTACCAATAAAATGCCACAAAGCACGATCTTGAACCTCCTGCATCCATCGACCCCTGCACGTTTCATCAGGTCGCCACTATGTCTACTATAGGTAATATTGTCCTACCGACTATTCTTCATCGGCCCGATTAAGTCCACTGCTGAAATATGGTTTGTTCTTTTGTAGAAAATAGTGCCTTCATTGTCATGAGTAACAGGCAGACTGAGGATCGAATTACTAACCGTCTTGCATTATTCTTGCTTACTATGTATAATAATGATACTTTCATATCAGCTTCGAAAAAGAAGTAAGTTCAATACAAGGGACGACATTGGACTTATTTTCAAGAGTGGGTCTGAAAATTGGTTTTTACATTTTACAAAGGATAGATGTAGATGTCTATGAGCCTCAGCAACTACTTACCATCAGATGGAATGATGCTCGTTTGTCACACTTAACCTACTCTGAGTTCGTTTATTACTCTAGTTTTGAAAAAAATTAAAATGCTGTATACTCATAAGTAACACTTACTCCTATTTTAATACATATATAATTTTCATATCACTAAAAGCATGAAAGCATTGAAATTGTCTCCAAGAAAGCAATTACAGTGCATTTCTTTAGAAGTCGTAATATTTCATATAAAAGTTGCAAAGAACAAAAAAGTGTTACACCAACTTTGCTCATTTAGCTGTTGCTTTACTCGAAAAGAATTCACAAAACTTTGAATAAACAGCGCATAAAGAAGAAGTAAAATACTTACTTGTAAATGGCAGGAAATAAATATACTTTTAATTCTCTTACTTGAATGTAAAAAAAAACTGTTTGTAATTAGGAATAACGGACACACCGTTTACCTTATGGTAAGTGGATGCTGTGGTTCATAAACATCTACGAGATGTAGGTGTTAGTATTAATATAGCAAATTGTTATTAAAAAAAAAGTTTCCTCTACACAAGGAATATTTCCGTGTCGACATCTAACCTTGATTAAGAATCGGATTGCAGATACATTGCCACCCCTAAGTATTATGTTGAAATTTCTCGTTACCAATGATAAGGGTCGGAGACAGACAACTTACGATATACAAAAATATTGTGTTGCCATTCTTCGTTTGTATCTATGCAAACGTGGTCTTTTCGCGTCAATCCATTCGTGCTACAGCAAGCTACAGCGTCAGTATGGCTCGACAACGTATTGATATGTAATTATTTTTACTTTAATGACAAACATTAACTTTTTCCAACGTCATTTTCGTGGTTCCGTTCCTCAAAAGGAAAAAACAGAACGCTTATAGTATCTTATACGTCCGTCTGTCTGTCCGTCTATTCGTTTGCCAAGCTTTTTTTTTCTTAGAAACGGGTAGAGGTATCAGGGTTGTTAAAGCTGATTGTCAAATTAATTTCAATAGATACTTTTTTATAGGATAGGGTGACAAACGAGCACACAGTTCACCTGATGGTAAATGGTTGTTGTTGCCCATAAACATCTACATCTATACTCGTTTGCGGATCAAAATGCAAATGCGTTGTCACCCGTGAGGACTAAGATGGAATACATCTTTTCCAGTAAAAAGGGTCTCCGGTTCTCTATACTCACCATACGAAACACAGCAGTATTAAGCTGCTATTTTACGCTGATATTCTGTGAGAGCGTGGTCCTTCCCCGGTCGAGCCGACCCATTCGTGCTACAACTATACTACTAATATAGCTGCAGCATGGCTCTACCACGTAATAAATATTGGGTCCATCGGAGGTGTAAAAAATCACGCTTCTATGTGAATGCAATTAAAAGGTGCGGTCAATATTATTTTAATTCCCGTTAACCTAGAATCATAAAATATGGCAAAAACCTCTAAGTCTCACAGCACAAGTAAAGTGGAAAATTCCAAAATTCGTTAATTTGTACTTATATCATGTTCAAAAAATTCATTCGCAGTTGGAGCATCGATCGTGAGTGATCGAGCAATGTATGGGAGAACATTCAACTTTTCAAGACAAATGTCCTTCAATTCGACTTAACTCGAATAGACTTGGCGGTTCCATGGCACAGTGGTTTGACACTGAGTTATGGCGCTAAAGGCCGCGAGTTTGAAATCTGCAAGGAACAAATATATGTATGACTTACAAGTAATTGTTCGGTGGCTGGATATTTGTCCTTGTGCAATTTAAAGAAATCCTAGTGTGGGGATTAATTTAAAAAAAAACGACGGGTTGCACTCCGGGAGTGCCGGCAGAAGTGAAAACTAGAATATTAAAGTAATGCACTTTTGATATTTTGGAATGGCGGAGATTATTTATTATTATCTTATTTCATTTATTTTCATTCGAAATTATTTGTTTGGTAAACCCACACCGCACATGTGCTTATTGTGATGTTATGAAAATATAGGTTAATGCTATAAAGTATAAACATATTACAAATATTACATCTATAATGTGTAAGTACATATGTATCTATATTAATAATTTCGTCAAGCAGTACAGTAGAATTGATCGAAACCTAATCTTAATATTAAAATTATATTAATTAATAAATGAAAATAAATTAAACTTAACTTACTTCCTCTCCTACGCCGCGCCGGCTGTCTACTCTCCGTCCGTCTTACGAATTTTCGATCAGGACACGTGACCTGACGCGAGTTTAACATTTTTTATCCATTACAAAAAAAGTGCACAACGCCGCTAAAGAAGTTTTCACTTCAAAAAGATTTTCGCTAGAGCAATACATTAATAATAAAGCAATACAATATTGTTATACCTCTATTGGCACTTGTACAAATTCATTCTTAGTATGTTTCGCAAAGTTTTCCGTGTTTGAACGGATCCTTTTATTGCTTCTTTAACCTTTTTTTTATCAAGCCGTAATAATCCACTTCTGGACATCTTTATCCTCGGTTATGATGAGATTTGTCTTAATCATCACTCTGGGCAGACACATTTAACGACGTTTCTCGTCAATAGTCAAGGTATTTTACATCTAGCATAACGGATAGTTTCACCGCCATCTATCAGAACCTACAAAATCTTTTGGCATGCCCCTTTTTTTACTTATTATAAACCAGTGCTTGAGCATATTCGCCTTTTACGACACCAACGGAACAAAATGAGGATATGGATTCTCTTACACCGCAACTAAACGATGCACTTGCAACTAAGTGCATCTTAATGTTAATTGCAATGTTATATACTAAAATATTTAAAAAAAAAACAAAATTTAATATAAAACAAAGCCAATGAAACCAACCCTTAAACAACGATTTTCACTATTTCACTTTACATTTTCCTTAACTCTCGAAATGTGAAATTTATCCAGAATTGAAACAATACTTATTTCAATTCCGTGACTTTGCAATTTATTGCCAAACACGCCTCGAATGGAAAATTTATTCAAGAATCTGAAATGTTTGAATAACACTTTCTTGTTTATTTTTTATTTTAAGCAAATATATATGCAGTTTATTCGTAATTCGTAATTCGTGCCGTGGTAGCTCCCGGACTCAAGCACTTTCTTTAATTAATAATATCCCAATTTGATCCCCACTGGCAACACAAAAAATATTAATCACAAGTGAGGTTTTACGTTATTTGCTAGCCAGTGCACAAAAACATCGAAAGAATTAAGGCTAGTTTTTATCGCGTACATTAACTTATTTAATATTTAATGATTTCTTATATTTACACGAACACAACACATTTAAATAAAACTGGTTTTTACGGATTTTATAGCGTTTATTTTTATCGCGAAGAATACCGTACAAAGAAATTATCTGTAGTGTCGTGGATTGTTTATTTAAAAACAATATGCGGAAAGAAGATTTGAATTCGATACGTAAAGACATTTCGTCTATGTCACGTCAAAGTTTAATGTCGAAACCGAATGTACCCAAAGATGAATTTACAGCGTTGAATAACCTACGAAGTAATTGAGTATGGTAGCACCCAGCCATTTTCTCTATTCAAATTAGGATGTTTTTTTTTCTTCAATAGACTCGTGAATCATCCTTGGAAGGAATCGGTGCTCTTCAGCGGGGATTTACGATCTATAAAATGTGATGTAGTGATGGCGGCAATTCTTTACGTGTTCACAGACTGCGACTTCCCGGAGCGTCCATTCTTAAAATCACACACAGAGCAGATACATAGCTTAAAACTCGTTTAATTTAATGTGTAGTGTTCGCGTAAATATAAGAAATCATTAATTATATCGAAAGGAAACTTTTATATCTTATGAGAAATTATAACATATATGGAAGTGTATAATAAATTGATTAAGTGTAATAATCTTAAAGAAAATTCATTATTTATGATAATTTGACTCTAAACGAGCACGAATTCTTCCTGAACAAAGAGCATCGACATCTACGATGTAAATATTTACGAATTATGTCCGTTTTATTAGTGTATGTAGAAAATAATGCGTCGACTTGTGGTAATGATTTGGTTTTTAGAACACAACGTGTGTGGTCGTCCCTGGAGGTAATGAGATGCGGCTCAGATTCAGAACCAATCACACTGCTTCAGAGACCCCCTACGCCAGCCACACTGTCTGTGTGCTCTGCCCCGCCCCCTTCACCTACTCTGCAATTATTGACATTTTATATATTTATTTTCCAAAACAATTTTCTGTTACACTAAATTAAACATAAAAACAATTGCAGGCACATTGAATGTGGCGGTAGCGAGGCCTCTACGCCACAACAATCGTAATCGGTGCAGCAAAACGACCCAGGTTAGTTTTGATATAGTAAGGTCAGAAGTAGTATTAGTAAAAAAGAAACTAAAATCGGCATAAACTTAAATAATATGGCCTATTTTAAACGTATCAACATTATCTTTATTGACTTTACTGTTTATATATTCAGAGATACTGAGGACTCCCCTGCTGGCTCCCAAAGCTACGGTGGTTGTGAGTACATGCATAAATAAATACGTATTAAGATCAAGTTGATATCAATTTTAAGATTTGATGAAAGATAATAATTTTACCAGGTTTAAAATAATTTATCAAAATTCAAAAAAAAAAATCAAAAAAAATCTAAAAATGTAGATCTGTATGTCTGTACATACACATATTTATTTATGGCCGCTTAGTAACTGACGGTAACTCAGCACCTATATAACATCTTACAGTCACGACGAAACTAAGAGGAGGGAATCACTGTATAAAATGTTATAATTTATTGCGAATATTTTAGGATAATATATAAAAAATACAAACTTATTCTTTACATTACAAATATAACAAATAATAAACTAATGAGTTTGTGTCAGTTTTATAATAGATTACAAGATTAAAAAAAAGAAACAAAATAAATGTCAGGATCTAATTGACGATGTACAGCTGAAACTGGATCATACGCTTGGAAACCAGTCCAATTGTAAACAATACTTCTGTGAAAAATAGTGTACACAAGAGTATCGCCAAGTTGTAAGTAGAAGGCCAAATATGGCATGTGCCAATTTAATTAAATATATTTTATATGAAGTGATTTTGACTACGTTTCATCAATTCACCATTGATAAAAATGAGAACAGCAATTTTACAATTGTGTTTACAAGAAACACTATCAGTTGAACCTTGCAGCTTGCTCATTATTTATATTATAAATACCTATAAATGTCATAATAATTTATTCCCATAATATTTTGTATTATCTTTTATTTTGACCTATCTGAAACATTTTAAACTATAGTAAATGTGGCGTATCATATGACTTACAATCACTAGATCATTTGAACTAGGTATAAAGATGTTTTACGTTTTCGTGGCCTCCACATGATATTTTATTTTTGGGTAATCTTCTGTATCTGAAACGAATATGAATATTACACATGTATACGCTACAAAAGTACAATAACAGGCTATAATAGTCCTTTTGCTGGGCACGGGACTCTTCTTATTTCTGAGAGGGTTTTAGGGCAAGAAAATGTTCGTCGCGCTGCCCTTTTGCGTTATAGGGGCACCGCCCCGACGATAATTAAAGTCCTTACGGCAGAATCGCTGGAGGACCTAAGTGCTATACTTGACTACCTCAATAGTGCCTCCCAACGGGTAGGTCTTAAGATGAACATGGACAAAACAAAGATCGTGTGTAACATCCATGTCAGACCTATGCCAGTAGTTGTTGCAAGCATTATGGTCAAAGTTGTTGACGAGTATGTTTACCTGAGACAAATAGGCCGACTAGGTCCAACATCGATGGAGAAGTCAATCGATGGATTCAACTCAGCTGGGCAGCATTCGGGGTTCTAGTGATGACTTATGGATCTCAGACGTAGTCCTACACTGCTGGTCGTATGAGGAAGCTCAAGGTCGATCAGCGAGCTATGGAGAGGGCTATGCTTCGGGTTTCACTGCGTAATAAACATAAAAATGAGTGTGTGAAAAGTTCCAGTGGCAATGGGCCAGCCTTGTAGCTCGAAGAACCGACAACAGATGGGGAAAAAGGTTCTCAAAAGGAGCTTCGTAACCGCAGGCGAAGTGTAGCACGTCCCTACACTGAATGGAGTGACGACCTGGTAATATATGCAGGAAGTCGATGGATGCAGGTGGCTCCAGACTGTGCTTTGTGGCATTCCTTGGGGGAGGTCTACTTTTGACAGTGGACTTGTGAAGAGCTGTAATGATGAATGATGACTATTTAGGTATTTAGTATAAGTATTAACGATTTATATAGTTTTAACGATTTATATCCTGCAGCTGTCTAAAACGATAGTTCGACCGGACGTTCAAAGTAGTTGTTTTGTCTGCATACATTTTACTGCCTGGCAACCTAAAAGGAGCAGTTATATTATATTCTTCCATATTTATTTCAACGCTTATAAAACATTTATTAAAAGTGTTATTACGGTGTTATTATCATAATAATAATTTATTATAATAGTAGAATAAGAGTGAAAACAAGATAAGATTCAATTTTTTTTCAACGAATAAGAGTGGCGAACGAGCACACAGTTTATCTGATGATATGTGGATGCTAAGTCATTTGCATTATCACCCCGAAATGCAGATGCAATGTAACTTCAGGAGGAAGAAAATGGACTGCCTCGTTTCCATAAAAAAAGATCGCCTTTTATCTTTATATTTTACTCAACGTATAAAACCAATAGCATTAAGCTGCGATTTTACGCTGGCATTATATAAAAGCGTTGTCCAATTCAATGGCAAGTAGCTAAAACACCCCCATGGGCACCTGCCTCCATATTCAAACAAATATAATGATTTGTTGTCAAACCTTGACTAAGACTAATGAATAACTTATAATAAACAAAAGACATCTTCACTAAGTAGTGCAGAGAAAAGTAAAGTAATGTAAGTATTGTAGATTACCGCACGAAACATTTGTGCGATAGAGCCACACTACAACTACATTATAGTTGCAGCGCTAACGAAAGAGTCTATGGGATGGGAAATGACAACACTATCTCAGAATATCAATATAAAATAGCAGCATAACCCAGTTATGTTGAGTGACATTAGAATTAGCAACAATATTATAAGTCACGGCACGTAAGTCTAGCACTGAACGAAACGTGGATGGGACGTGCACGAATTGAATTGTACGAATGCGATTGAAGAGCCAACCAGCGCTTGCGAACGGTACACGTGAGCCAATCAGCGTGACTTTTGCGCAATAAGACAATCAGCGAGACTTAAACGTAAGAACGGTCACCGCTAGACTTTCGTGCCGATACTTAAAAAACCTCCAAAGTAAATCTAACTAGGTGTTAGGATTCCTTATTGTCTAAGAATCCGTCCGGTACCTAAATTACTAACCTACTTATCCAACCTTTCACCTATATATATCACAAAATAGCAGTGTCTGCACTACTGTGTTCTAGATTATAGAGAGCCAGTATATTTAGATAATATAACATCTTAATCGTCGTTCATGTTGGCACTTGCAATTATACAACATTTGTTCCCACGTGGAATACTGTTCATATTGCTGAGCCTAGGCCCAATACAGCCACCTCAGTGGCCCGAATCGTCGACGACAGAGCCCTTTTTTGATCAGTTCGTTTCCCTGGCGTTTCAAAGGATTTAAATTTCCATTCGCATTTACCAAGTGGAGTGCTGAAATAAATTGTTGGTAGTAATTTCAGCCTCCAAATGCTACCATCGCACATAGCAACAAAATTCACGGTCACCCACTGCGATGTACCAGAAGTGTTCTATCTTGCACGCCTTGTTTTGGAATAATAATAATAATAATAAACGTTTATTTATAATCACAATGGTACATTATATAAAACATGCTTAGTTTATTGTGTAATTTCTATGAAATACTTATTTCAGTATTTGACCATTGTGAGAGAGCGAAACCTGTACTAGGATACCCTGTGTTACAGCGTTCCGACCACACCTACCACTAGTGATTTTTCCGTGTCGATGCAACCTAGGCACCTTGAAGAGAAGAGCCTACTCCTTTTTAAAAGGCCGAAAACGCACCTTTAACTATCCATATCGTACATATATCCATTCATCCATTACAGCCTGTTAAAATCCATATCTGAACTCAGCCCCCCCCTATCTCCCCATAGGGTTGACATAATGGTAACGCTTGGCAGGTCAAGTGGCGTTTTTTTATTATTTGAGTAGTTATCAGAATGATGCTGCTGCCTATCTCCTGTTTCAGTTTCCCTTTGTCGCCTAGTATGACAGCCATGGGACGATATGGGGTAGTGAATATTCATACACCGCCACTACACGGTACACCGCCGATCTACAGTACTCGATCATCAATCCGTTAGGCAGGCGTGGGATATTATGTCAACCATAATATTATATACTCTCGCTATATCCAGTTGAAAAAGAAAGAACAGAAATGTAGTGTTACATTCAACATGTTAAATTTTGTGAAGCAAAAATATTGGTATAGTTTTAAGGTTTTAACTTTTCACTTGGCTTCAGTTTTATGAAGTTTTGCAAACTGCAAAGACGACGGAAAGTTCAACCACACATTAGTATTTTATGATGATATCAAATACTGAGGCAAACACGTTCTGTTTTGTTGTATTAAATATTCTAATCATAAGATATTTTATTAAGTGAAACAACATGTAATTTACATTTTGGTGTCATGTTCGATCACAATTACACGAAGATTAATGTTATATACAATTAAAATTTACACACGTTGTTGTTAGAGCCGAGGTATTTCAGAGATTTAGCGCTTAGTAAATTACTGCTAGATAAGGGATTCTCCTATCACAGGGAGAATTTGCGTTAATCGTCACGCTTGGCAGGCGCATTGATGAATACAGTACTAGGCATTTTGCACCTTTAACTCTACTTCTTAGAATCGGTCGGATATTTTAAGCTTGGCGTAAAAGAGATGGTGGATTACATTATAGACGTGATTCACCGAGAGCTATTAGATTTTTTGTATATCTCATAGTCGCATTTTACGACATAATGGAAACGGAATGAAATGATGCGTTGGATTCTCTTACGCTGCCAATATATGGACAACTGATTTTATTTACTTATTCAGGTTTAATTTATTATTTAAGAGTGTATAACGTCATGCAATCGAACATTTACTCCTATAGGGGTATATACATACACACTCAGCACGATCGAAATGTAAAAAAAATATTATAAATATTTGCAGACAGTAACACATGTTGTCGTGAAGCGATATTTAATAAGAAAAAGAACCTAACCTAAGAACAACAAAACAACAAAAGTAGACCAATAAAATAATATATTTAAAGTTTAAGAAAGATATTTACAATTTTATAAAAAAAAATGAAATATGATGATGATGGATGATGTGAGATTACAATTAGATTTAAAAAAAATAAAGATAGGAGAATAGGAGAATATAGTATTATAGTGGAGCCTAAAGTTTGAAGTGACACGCTGCTTTTGTAGAAGTAGGCACACGCGGAGCTTGAGGTTTCTTAGCGGCGATGGCACGCAGCGCCTGGACTGGGCACACGCAGCGTCCGGAGCCGGCGCACGTAGCGCCTGGGGTAGGTGCGCTCAGCACTTGGAGCAAGCAGTTGCAGCGCCCAAAGATAGCGCAGGCAGTAGGTGCACTCGGCGCCTGGAGCAAGCAGTCGTAGCGCCCGAAGGTAGCGCGGCAGTAGGTGCACTCAGCGCCTGGAGCAAGCAGTCGTAGCACCCGGAGTAGTGTGGCCCCACGCTTGAAGTAGACTTCGCCGACGACTTCACGTGTAGATGGAGGCTTGCAGGATCCCGGGGCAATGCGGCCCCGGGATAAGGCCTTTAGTAGATGTTTCTCCTTTGAGAACTGAAGCGAGACTTTCCTTGTATTCTCCAATTGTTCGGCTTTTATACCTTTTTAGAGAGAACGAGAAATTATTTAAATTAAAAGGAAATTTATTGTAAATGACCTACAGCCAAAGAGTATTTATGTAGAAATATTAAACTAAGAACATCACAACGGTGATGAATTTGAATAAAAGTTACCATAACAACCATATAAATAATGGTTGTCAGAAATATAAATTTTTGGTTTTAGGTATATAATTGAAAAATCATTAAATTTAAGTAAGAAATGAGATATTATTCATATAGGAAAAACTAATGCGCGGCAGAAAACTCAATAAAAGATAGAAAAAGGTAAGACTCCATTGACAGCGATTTTAAAAGGAGCTGTTAGTGTGAAAATACGAAGTGAAAATTATTTGTTTTTGTGTAAAAACGTTACAGAAATAAAGGTGATGCAAAATATAAATGCAGAAAATCAAAAACCGAATGGAAAAATAGTGTAAAATGATATGTAAGTTGCATAACTGAATAGCGTGAAAAGTGATGCAATATATGAATGCAGAAAATAAAAACAGAATGGAAAAATAGTGTACAATGAAATGTAAGTAGCATAACACTACAATGTCAACTGATCCTTCTACAGAATTTTAACAGTGGTAGAGCCACGCGGCAGCTTTTGCTGTCACACGGATGGGCCGACTCGAACCGGGGTGGTACCACGACCTCAAAGAATACCAGCGTGAAGTAGAGGCTTACCTCTGCGTTTCGCTTGGTGAGTGCAGGTGGCCGGAGGCCCTTTTTACTGGAAATGAGGCATTCCATCTTAGTCCTTACGGGTGACAACGCATCTACCTTTTGAATTGTAATAGAGGATAGATGTAGATGTCTATGGGCCGCAGCAACCACTTACCATCAGGTGAACTGTGTGCTCGTTTGTCACCCTTATCCTATAAAAAAAAAGAATTATCGATGACATGACAATTAGTGATTCGACAATTTAATTTGCTTGACTATGTGCTATTACCTTGTATTTCAGATTTAATTTTTATTAGGGACATATTAGGGTTGTAATTAGCTTTTACTGGCATTGTATTATTAATTGATATGGAAAAGTATTTCATAGAATGACATTGTATGATCTTGCCTATCTCTTTTTTAAATATTATGCAATTATTTATATTTTATTCTTTCAATGGGCTCTATACTGTTTTAATTTCTTGACTCGGACTTCTAAAAGCTACGACGTTTTATAGTATTATTAATTTATAAATTATAACTATTAATTTTTATTGTTATAAAAGGATGAAATTTTTTAAATTTTAAAAGGTTAACCTTGTGTGCGTATTGGATTTTCTGTAAGGCACAAGTTTTTGACTCATTTTTTCACATTCGGAATATTCAAATATTCAACGCGACTAGTTTTTTTAAGTACTATAATAAATTATCCGCGTGGAATTAATAAAAAGAACTTATATAGTATTTGGTTTACTGACGGTCTCAATTTTTTTAATAACCTTACCCTCATCTTAGCTGCCTTACCTTACCCTATAATTTTGCATAGGTACTTCTGATTCTCCTCTTTAAGCTAAGAAATAGCCCCGTGCGAAATAAAATTGCTACATTTTTTCTACATGTTAGAGCTACGCTTCAGCTAAATTATGATTCAAAAATATTGAATCGTTCGGAAACACCACGCTCTCAATGAATACCAGCGTAAAATAGCAGCTTAATGCTGTTTTGTATTGAATGGTAAGTGTTAATAACGGATGACCCGTTTTACTGGTAGCAATGCAATACAACACAACACAAGGACTTAAAAATTAAGATCATTGGCTCATAGCAATATATACCGTAACCTAAAAATATTTATAAAAATATAAACATAACACTATTTAAAGAACTTCCTTCTTTGGCGCGTCCCTGTATCGGCGAAACACTACCCCAGAGTGCAGAAATGGTGAGCTAGGAATATCTCGTTGTATTTTGCAGGAACCTCCACACCATCTGGATGATTGGCGGTCCACCACTGTGCGATTTAGAAGATGTTTTCTTCCTCGCACGACTTCCTTGTGGAATCGATTACCATCAGCGATTTTTCCGGACCGATACGACTTAGGGACCTTCAAGAAAAGAGCGTACTCCTTTTTAAAAGGCCGGCAACGCATCTGCAATTCCCTCCCTGGTGTTGCAGTTGTTCATGGGCGGCGGTAGTCACTTACCATCAGGTGAGCCGCATGCTCGTTTGCCTCCTCTCCTATAAAAAAAAAAACCTGGCGTACGTAGGATTTGAAGTTCGTTGGCCTATTACCTGATGCTGCAAATGAAAATAGATCTGATCCTCTATGCGTGATTAGCTTCGTTCTTCCACGAAACTTAACTTGTAATTTTGTTCAAACGGTAGATTCTAGAGCTGTATAGTGAGCTCCACAACACGCAGAGTTGTACTTGCGTTTAATTTGGCGATCCCACGCTGGTTACAGACATACTTGACCGACGTATCTTCTGAACAAGAGTAAACTCTTCATTATCAATCTTTTATCGGGTCACCACTGGAACTGATTGATCTTATCTATGTCCTCAGGGTTGACAACGTAACTACCATTTCATTCTTAATCGAGGATATAAATGTTTGTATCTATGGGTCCCAGCTTCTACGAGCGGATTGTGTGCTCTTTTGCTACATTTTCTATAAAATTTCTCCTGATTTTAATATAATGTAACTTGTAGTGAAATCTAACTTTATGAAATTAAAAATATTGAAATAGTTTTCAATTAACAGCTTCTGAAGTCGTTGCTAAGTAATATTGTATCCAACAACGAAAACCCAACCCGATCCAGCTTCAGAAGCTATTATGTAGATATTATTTTATTATTTTTAGTTCTTTGAAATTTGTAAGTATTTTACTTTTTGCCAAAAGTTGATAGTAAACCTATTGAGTGGACGAAGGAATATCACAAGCTCCATTACCTAAAGCTTGAATTGAATGTCGTTTAGACAGTTCCATCCATTTTTCCAGACTTAGAGTTGAATTATTTGTTTAAATTTAAATGTGTGGTCACTCTTCAGATAAAGCTCATTTATTAAAAAAAAATATCAAATAGTTTCATAATTTGCTAAGATATCGCCTAACACACATAATGTTACGCGATATCTTAGCAAACTCAAAAACAAAGATCTTGACCATAACGTAAAATGATGTAACGCCTTCATACTAGGATTTTAAATATTAACATTGTTTATATCAGTGATGCATACTATGAACATCATGTAGCCTTATAGATTCACATCTACGACGCGTCTCAGAAGACTCATCTCCGTCATCTTTACGACATTGTCATCTACGTATATAATCTGAGATAAAAAATTGCTTTAATGTTTAGCATACAGCGCCGAGCTTAATGGCCATTGTTGCACTCTATCTGTAAAATTCGTTGTTATTTTATATTCATGCACAAGTAAAGTGTTTACGTGATACTGCCTTATTATAGCGTATTATAGCGTAGCAGGGATGGGTTGGCTCGTTGGGAGAACGAAAGCTCGTTTGAACGATAAAAGGGTATCCGTTTCTAGACAATTAAACGAGGCATTCCATCTTAGTTCTCAGGGGTGTTACACATCTTTATCTTGCCCCTTCATAGAGGATTGATTTTGGTATCTGTAGGCTAACTTCATTCACTTTCGATAGATACAATGTGGGCTTTCTTGTCACACTAACCACTTAAAGAAACATTTAAATTAATTAATATACATATAATTCTCTAAAATCTGATAGGGTTTTAAAGCAGGAGGTTGTTTATTGAGGCTGAATACTATCAACAAATTGATTGTTTTAAATAAAAAATAATTTTTGTGTGGTAAGTTTCATTTTTCATTGGAGCCGTCTTCTTACCACTTTCTGCTGCTAATTAGGGTGTGGATACCCTAATTAGCAGCAGAAAGTGGTAAGAAGACGAAGAAGGCTATATTCCGTACTAAATGAACAGAGAACTGCAATAACTTATGGTCGTAAGACCTTTCATATTTGTCCTCAGGGATGACAACGCATTTGTGTCCTTGTTTGCTTGAAATTTTTGAAGTGGCAAGCGCAACCAATAGACCAATTTTTCTTACGTGGTAGAGCCATGCTACAGCTATATTAGTAGTATCGTTGTAGCACGAATGCGTCGGCTCAACCGGGGAAGGACCACGCTCACACAGAATACCAGCGTTAAATAGCAGCTTAGTCCTGCTGTGTTTCGTATGGTGAGTGTAGAGAACCGGAGACCTTTTTTACTGGAAAAGAGGCACTCTATCTTAGTCTTCACGGCTGACAATGGTTAGTCGCCGTTGGACTTTCTGCGGTGTTTAAAATTCGCTCTGGAGTACATCATAATATGATCAAAGAATACAAAATACAACGTTCTGTAAATTATTTAATTTCTTGGTTTCAAATTATTGTAAAATATTTAATCATTGTGCAAATGAATTGATGCAAAGCTTGGGAACAAGTCGATACCAACCCGTCGTTGCTCTTGAAAACTGCTTAAATATTCAAAGTAAGAAATATTTTTCTTTGATGTACGTAGGCAGTTTATTATTTGTTTTTTAAAATATTGTTTTTATATGGTTATATGATTTTGCTTTGAAGAATAATTTTATATTATAATATATGCACAAATAAGTCTGATTTAATATTGTACAGGTCTTTTTTTAACCCTACAATATTGTTATCGTAAGGAAATCTTACATAAGTACCTCCCGCTTTGAAGTCAATAGAATGCATAAGCTTAATTACTACCAGCATAAAGCCCAAAGATAATTCTCAGTGCTGATAAAATGTCTCCAGATATCCGTTCAGAATTCTACATCTAACCCATCTAGGATATTTAATAGACTAAGTAAATTTAGCTGCACCATAAGAATGTTTACTAGATTTGTCCTGGCCTCTTTTTCTTTCAAGAAGATTAAAAGTATGCTTAAGTACAGAAGACTTCTCAAGCTCTCGGTGTAACGGGAGTGTAACTATCTTGTAGTTATACTTGGTATTTTCTACCGACTTCAAAGAGGAGGAGATACTCAATTCGACTGTAGGTTTTTTATGTGTGTTACCTCATAACTTTGGTCTACGTGAACCGATTTCGATGATTCTTGAAAGTTGTGCTTCTCATGTGGTTCCATATAAATTTGGTCAAGATCTAATCAATAGTTTTTGAGTTATCCTTAATAATATATATTGAAGACCCCAGAATTAGGCTAGCCTTACCCTGGCATGCGGGGCTCTGCTGGGGATACACACCTTTCCCTCGCTATTCGTGGGATCGCAATGGATAATCGTAAAATAATTAAATTAACCAAAACGGCGGCGATGTGGTTCGCCACTCATCACGTCTCGTTTCTTGCGGGGGCGAAAAGCGGTCTACGGAGAGCCGCTTCGCTACGTTGTATGTAAGAGGAGGAATGGATGGTAAGGTAGATGAAGTATGTCAAATAATGGATAAACGATGCATTGATATTCTGTGCGTGAACTAAACCAAGAGGAAAGGATGTGACACCACGGTTCTTGGCCCCTACACGGCATACTGGTCGGGAGTCCCCTACACCAGCCGAGGTTTTCAGGGAGTTGGTGTGATTCTTTCCTCTCGAAAGGTTGAATATGTGATGGAGTATAAATGTGTAAACCCAAGACTCCTTTGGATTAGGTTAAAAGTCGCACTCACTCTCTTTTTTATCTTTGAGGTCTATGCACCCACGGATCTGCGTGACGGTGGGTCATTAAAATCTCAACAAGAGAGAGAGGAATTTTGGGATAGCAAGAGAGAGGTTTGAATAAATGCGGACAAAATGAAGGGATCGTGATGTTAGGGGACTTTAATGGATTGGTTGGAGTAAAGCGTTATGGGTATGAAGGAGTTTTGGGTAAGTTTGGGAACGAGAGAGTGTATGACAATGGGAGAAGCCTGCTTGAAGTATGCTTGGAATGGAATCTGTGCATGGCCATCACAATGTTCAACCACAAAAAGATCCATTTGTTTACAAGAAATGAGGGTGAGTCTAGAAGTATGATTGATTTTGTAATTGTGGATGAAAGACTGAGGAACAAAGTGCTAGATACTCGGGCATACCGCGGTGTAGACCTCGACACAGACCACTTCCTGGTCATAGCCCGAATGAGTGGCCTCTTTAAACGGTGCGCGACACCGAGGGGCCGAGCCTAAGAGTGTTCTGGACAGAGTTAAAGTGAAAACTCTACAAGAAAAAGAAAAGAAAGACGAGAATGTAGAGAAACTGAAAGAAAGTTTTAAAGGCATCGAAGAGATAGGTGTGATTGAAGATTTGTGAGAAACATTTAAGAAAGGCGTCGTGAATGTTGCTATTGAGGTATGCGCGGTAGTTAAAATAAGGAAAGGAAGAAAGAACTCTAACGTGTGGAGGGATAAAGATGTACAAAGGGTTGTGCAAGAAAAGAAAAAAGCGTGGTTGGATTGGTTAGCAACAAAAGCTAACCAAAAAGTTCAAAAGGCATCGGATGACGAGATAAAGGAAGCAAAAACGAAGTATAAAATATTGAAAACAGCAGCGAAAGAAGTTGTGTCTAAACAGATTTTTTGTCATGGTACATATGTCATACATAGTACATACATGCTGGCATTAGTCACGTGTATGAAAGAGGAATGTGAAATTAAAGGTCTCCGTTTGAATGCTAATAAAACTAAGGTTCTGGTATTTGAAAGGGACGAAGAGAGAACGATGTGTGAAATATGGGTCAATCAGGAATGTCTAGAACAATTAAATGAAATTGTTTACCTGAGGAGTGCTTTTAGCCAGGTGGAAGATGTGATTTAGATGTGGACAGACATGTCGCTGCCAGGAACAAAGTTAATGGTGCCCTGACTGCGTTAGTCAAAAGGCAAGGCGTAGTGAAGAGTGCACGCCTTGCAATACATAACGCAGTGTTGGTACCGACTTTGTTATATGGCAGCGAAACCTGGGTATGGCCAGAGGAAGCATAAAAGCAAGTTGAGTGCAGTGCAGATGCGATCTCTTCGTAAAATGTGCGACGTTACCATGGCCGATCGAAAGCGAAACGAAGTGATTCGCAATATAGCAGGTTTGAAAGATGAACTTATCACAAAAATTGGTAAGGGCGTGCATCGATGGTTTGGGCACGTTGAGCGAATGTGTGAAGACTGAATGGTGAAGAAAATATATAGCTCGAAAGTTAATATTAAAAGGTGTCGAGGTAGTACGAGACTAACTTTCGAAGACCATGTGAGCAAATGGTTCAAAGAGGGGAGGGTCAAGAGTACTTGGATACCTAGACGTGCATGTATGAAGAAGTTAATGAATCTGAAAGAAGCGAAAGAGGTATGTAAGATTCGTGACACTTGGCGATCTGTTCTCTCTGCCTACCCCGTCAGGGATTGTGCGTGAAGATAAGTAAGTAAATAAGTATTAAACCAGAAATCACGTTGTCCCAAACGAACGCTGCCCCCCCCTTTTTCACATCCTTAGGGGTAGAATTTCGGAATATCCTTTCTTATCGGATGCCTACGTCATACAAAAAATACACCCTCCAAGTTTCAGGTCTCTACAATCAGTGGTTTAGGCTGTGCAATGATCGGTAAGTCAGTCGTTCAGGACAAAGCATTTTATATGTTTAGATTTATGAACACTTATCATTTTATTTTATTATTAATATAAATATGCAATATAATATTCGGATTGAACTAAATGAAAATTTGAATGAATGTATGCTTGAAAACGCACCCAATGATATATCTGCCAAGCAATCAATCTTGAAGAGGACGAAACCCTTTTCAACATTTATTTATATCCGGTCGTTGGGTTGCCGTAAATGCAAAAGATAAGGGTCTGGCGCATTACTTTACTAAAGCATACATTTATAATATCATCCAAGTGACATCAAAGTCCGGTACCAAGTAAGGGTTTTCCATCATTTGTTTTGAGTTTTTAAATTTAAGAAGTTTCTAGTTAATTCATACAAATAATTATTATTTTTAAATTATTATATCCTATTAACACTTCTAGGTAATGGGGTTTTATCTGTTTAGGAGTCCGTCTGGATGGGTACCAACTTAGATACCAATCCAGTCCATAAATGATAACTACAACTAATTGTGACACTTGGTGCTAGGATGCCGACACAATTTCCTGTTTCTGCTGCCAAGCAACGACACTTCCACTCATGTATTTCGACTTTAAGGAGAGTACAACCCGTAAGTGCATTTGAAGTTAGTTGAAGATATTCGTGGGTTAGAGTAGTCACCAATTATCACGTAGATTAGACCTATACTGAAACACCCTATGTAACTGTATGTTCCCCAACTTAACAGGGGGAATCGTTTTAAATTTTGATCCAGCGCGAAACACCAATTATTCACTTTTTTAACATTATAGATGAGACCGTGAGTCTATAGGTATCACAAACATTCCGTAATATTCTCAGTACTCAGTAATTAATAGCTACGATACTCTCACTAATGCATGAAATAACGGAGACCAAACTAAAAACACTCTTTCGCCATAAAAGAACAACTCCACCGTGGCAATAAGCACCACAGACGAATGAATAAAAAGTTAATTAAAAATTAAAATAATCTGGAGCACAGGGGTATAAACACCAGTAACATCCTGACTACAGGCTGCTATGGAGAATTTATTGACGGAAACACCCAATAACTAATTTTTGGCCTAACCTGGGTTTCAAACCCTCGTGGGTTTCAATCCCATTCAATTATCATGATCATGAAACGCGTTTACGACCACTAGATCAAAGATGTATGCAGTATGTACTTAGCTAATTCTCTAAACACAACAGGTTGAATTTAAATATTTAATTATGTGTTTGAATATTAATATATATATATATATATATATTTATATATATATATATTTTATAGAATAACGGTGACAAACGAGCACACAGTGCAACTGATGGTAAGTGGTTGCTGGGGCCCATAGACATCTACAATTATCCTCGTTTGCGAATCTAAATGCAGATGCGTTGTCACCCGTGAGGACTAAGATGGAATGCCTCATTTCCAGTAAAAAGGGCCTCCGGCCACCTGCACTCACCAAGCGAAATGCAGAGGTAAATCTCTACTTCACGCTGGTTTTCTGTGAGGTCGTGGTACTACCCCGGTTCGAGCCGGCCCATCCGTGCGACAGCAAAAGCTGCCGCGTGGCTCTACCACTGTTAAAATATATAAAATAATCTATTTTTACATCCCTGCTGTAAGCTTTCAACCGCCGTAATGATTTTGCCGCCAACGTTTAAACATAATTGACAGACTCTAATAAATGACTTGCCTTTATAGTTCTTATGTAAATTAAAGTAAATCTGGCATGGTATTTTAAAATAGTGTTGGTATTTAAAACTAGATGTTCCGCGCTATGTCGTCTGCGTGGAATTTATTACCGTTGGATTTCATGGGTTTTGTTTTTTCCTTGCGGTACCCTAATTGTTTTTCTGAAATAAGAGTAGCCTAAATACTCCTTACAAAATCAGCTAACTGCCAGTAAAATTCCCTCAAAATCGGTTGAGCTATTTCGGAGATTATTCGTAACAAA
>JAVANC010000005.1:12022091-12071269 GCA_033319125.1 Parnassius glacialis | reverse complement strand
ATGTCGATTTTCGAGCACTAGCTTCTTGATTTTGTTGATGTTTTCTTTGGTCGTAACGGTTGAAGGTCTACCAGAACGAGGCAAGTCTACTACTACTTCTCGGCCTTCTTTAAAAGCCTTATACCATTCATGAGCCCTTGTTTTCGATATACACGATTCGCCGTAGGTATTTCGCAACATTTTTAGTGATTCACCACATGCAATATCATTCGAAACACAAAATTTAAGGCACACTCTTTGTTCAAACAATATTTTCCATTGTAAAAATCGCCGAGAACTCAAAACTATGACCAACAAAAAGTGTAGTTTAAAACAAATTAAATGACAGATCCCGCTCAAACTTTGCGCGCTATCATAAATCAGTACAGTGCTACCAACATGCAGTAAAAAAATTAGAACGACCTCTTTTACGCGGGTCTTTTTATTGACATATTCCTGATACTTTTTACACAGAGTATAATCAAGTTTTTTACTGGAAATGAGGCATTTTATCTTATTCCCCAGGGGCGACAACGCATCTGCATTTTAATTCTTAATCGAATATAAAGGTATAAATGTTTATGGGCCACAGCATTCACTTACCATCAGGTGGACTGTGTTCTCGTTTGCCACCTATATTCTATTAAGAACATAATATAGTTACAAGAAACGCGATACCATTTTAATTATATAACGTAGTTTTTATTAATGGAATACCAGGATTGCTGCAATTTTATGGGCGCAAATTTATGTCATCTACGAATCCCACTAATAGGTATATGCAAATAAAATATTAACGTGTATTGGGTAGAGAGGATTTGCCTTGAACGTCACGCTTGGCAAGCGGTTTGACGATCGTAATCTTAGACGTCTTGTACATCTGTACTGCCCATCCCAGTAATGTGAATTAACCATTGAAGGAGAATAGCCATATAGTGTAGGAGAAGGTGTCAATGAGAAGAGTGGCGTGTTACTCTTTATATGACTTTAATTAGACTACACTAAGTATAAACTTAAATCTAATATATACCTATTGTCACACTGGTCAGGTTATGTTGATGGCTTCGTGGCGTAGTGGCTTTGCAATGAGTTGCTGCGCTGGGGACCGCGGATTCGAATCCTACTCAGAATACGTATTTTTATGACCTACAACAATTGTTCAGGGTCTGGATGTTTGTCCTTGTGCGAATTGTTTGTAAACTGCCGTAAACGTTTCTTAATAAAAAAAGAGGAATTCTTTGAAGGCGTGGAAAGCAGCTAACCAACGATTGTTCTTCTTCATGCACTTCCATCAAGTGTACGCGTCACTTCGAGCGCGCGTCATACTCCCTCTGAAACCTACATTTTTTTTTATTTTTTACCGAATGAAATTAAATAGACACTAAATGATGCATCACTGAAAACTACATCCAAATCTATTCAGAGATTGTGGTGATTAGCGGACACAAACGTAGGTACATACAAAAAGATAAACAATCTGTTTACGATTTCATTTTAATGTATAAGACATTATTTCTAACAGTAGTATATAATGTCGTAAAGTGGTAGCAAAAAATAATCCATAACATTAACTCGCCCCAAGAGTGTCTCAGTGCTATAGCTATTAGTGGAAATGCCAAAAGGATCATAAAGCCTTTGATATATAGTTGTACATTCGGCTTGTAGATACCAAATCAGAATAGATCAGCGACCCTAGAGAACGTCAAAAACGAAATGATTAAAGCTGCAATTGCCACTTTGCTTGCCAAGCCACGTGCCATTCACGTACCAAAATATAAAAGTCGGCCATATCCAACAGTGACTTTTACTGGGTAGCCTTGAAACTGGAACATTTGGTGCATTGCTGCTTGTTCACAAAAGCTTGGTAAGACAGTAACAACCTACTCCTAGATAAGAAAGGAGTCCCAACACGTACGTAATACTATTGTATTTAAATAACACAAACATTTTAATTACTTTATGACATATTATGTAAGTGCATGAAATAGCTAACGTTGCATAATATTCATATTAATGTAGCGACAAGTGTAACTTGTATGCATTCATTAAAATTCCGGTAGCAAATAAACCATATTCATGTTTTTTAATGATGTCAGTAAGCTATTCATACTTTTGATAGTGGCCAATGAATAGACATCCATTCTGTAAAACTTCATTCAAATATAGGCTAGTACAAAATAGATGAATATGTTTTAAAAGAATATTTTCTTAAATTAAAATAATGTCGAGCATAAAATCAAGCACTGGCTTATAATAATTAAAAACAAAATAGGTGATACAACTCTTTGCCAACTAATTGACACACAATATCAAATTATTTGGTTATTTAGAAGATTTCTATAAGGGTACGGCATTGCGGGTTCATGGTTGAAATCCTCATCGCAGCAATATTTCGTTCGCCACACAAATTCTTGATTTTTGGGTCTTGTCGCAGTCTTTGTGTTTAAATTATTGTATGACAAAACAAACTATACTTGCAAATACCGTGTACAATAGTAAATTAAGTTTAAGGCCTTCTATGTTTGCACAGAGGGCGGAGAATTTTATTCAACATTGATAATTTTATCTGAATGATTAAATTTACTTCGACGTATAAATTACAAAACAATTTATGTTTTATTTTTTGTTTGACCCTTAGATTATAATAGGCTCTGAAACTACATAATGGATTTGATTAAATTGAGATAGCTATAGCTTATACTCTAAAACACTATTTAGGATATTATTTTTATAACGGTCAACTTGCATCAAAAAACAAAGAAGTGTATTTTATAAAATAGTATTGTTTTATATTTATATATGACCCATCGACTTCCTGCATCTCTTAACAGATTGTCGCACATTCTAGTGAGGGGCCGCCCTACACTTCACTTAACGGTTCAAATCCGCCACTCGAGACCCTTCTTTACCATCATTCGTTGGTAGTTCGAGATATATGATCGACTTACATCGCATAAACTTGTCTTAAAAGTCGGTGCGCCTCATATCATAATTGAGAATCCTGAGACCACCAAAGTTTTGCAACGGCACCCGTACCAAGTAACGTCTCTGCAGCAGACATCAATAAAGGCTTTGGTCCTAATTGGGTGTTCTACCAGGGAACATGTCATTGTTCCTTAAATTCCGCTCTTACACAACAATTTTCCTTTCCGCTTTCAGGATGTGCAATTTTCTGTCAGCGATAGTCATAGGAAAGCAAATTGTCATTATAAACAATTAACGATACTACGAACGTCTGCACAAACAAAGCTGCGAATACGGTTAGTAACCAATGTACTATTAAATTTAATAATAGTTTAGTGTAAAAAAAAACAACAATACCTGTAAACGACTTTGTCGAATCCTTGTCTGTCGTTATTTGATTAGAATAGTAGAGCATATAATAAAATTAATTATTGTGTATTTATGGTGTTAAAGCACATAGCACACAACACTATTTGGTTTAACCATAGTAATGTTAAGTTAAATCACACCATAGTGACGCGCATCGCGTAAGTTTGCTAGTCAGCATTGGCATGACATGGGCGGTACAGAACTCGACCGTTTTCTTGTTCAAGAGAATTTCAGGATCTATTTGTTAGTAACCCTATTGATAATATTATATTGAGATATTTGAGCATATTACGGCGGCGATTCTTCCATGATGACTATATCATCGGCAAATTGAAGGCGAGTGATATATTTTCCGTTGACGTTAATACCGTATCCTTTCCAGTCCAGTAGCTGGGCATCGTCTATCAATGCAGCGGTTAATAGTTTCCGGAGTACAAACATTCACTAGAGTGTACTATACATACGAAAAAAAAAGGTGATGGGTTCTCATACGATGCCAATATAAGTCAAAAGTATTCTACAACTATAATTTTATGTTGTCAATATTTAAATTATCTGGTAAACCAGAGATAATCAAACTTATTTCTTTTACCCCACCCTTTGATAATCAATTATTTTTATACACTTCTAAAATTTAAAAACCACAATTTCAATACTTTAATTAATTTAGTTATGGTGTGCTATATTAGTCGGCTTTGGTGTTTAAACTTACATTCTAAACTAGACATTATTACCAGAAGAACAATTAAAACGCAACTTTATAATATTAAAAATAAATTTTAATCAAATTAAAAGTAACAGTATATATATATATATATATATATATATATATATATATATATATATATATATATATATATACATATATCGACGCTGGAAAGGAAAAAATTACTAAGCGACACTTTGGTCGATATTGAGTTAAATTGCAGCGGTGGCTTTGAGTGCCAAACGACTCAAAAATTCTTAAATTACGGCGCCAACTGGAAGTCACGTTGCGTTGTCCGTAAAGAGACCTAACACGTGATGATGATGATAGTGATCCAAGATTTGATGTTACTGGCGAGTCAAACTGTCCGGTGATTCGATAGTGCAGGGGTTGTAAATTGGCGTCACACTAGAAAGTGGAGGCTTAACGTCGACCACGATGAAGCTGCGGACTTGCGCTTAGTAGCATAGTCTTATCGTGCGGGCTTAAGCACATGTACCCAAGAATTACTGTCGAATTACTGACGGTACCTTACCCAAGGACCGTGGTGATGAACGGTGAGGTTCACGGAGCCAAAAATAAGTGTGAGGCAGAAATTCTGTATCGCGATGCGCCATACACCTAAGAGTCCCAGTACAACGCAGTCCCAGTAACATTAGTGGTCCTCCAGCGATTCTGCCATAAGGACTATACGGCGGCACTGAAAATTTCGGGAATCAAAGAAGTGACACAACATTACTATTTAAAAATGTATTAATTGCTATTCGAAGTATGCTCCGCGAAAATTGACACATTTTTCCATACGATGGAACCAATCATTGAAGCAACCATTCCATTCGGATGTTGGGGTCTCCAAAATGGCCGTTTTGTAGGCTTCCACAGTTTCTTCAGTTGATGAAAATCTCTGTTCACGCAATTTATTCTTTATTTAAGGGAAAGTATAGAAATCATTAGGGCTTAGGTCGGGGCTGTACGGTGGATAGTCTAATAATTCTATGTTTTCTTGCTCTAAAAACTCTTTTGTTCTGTATGCGTTGTGTGAACTCGCATTGTAGTAATGGAGGATGATGCGGCGATTGCAGTTCTCTTTACGGAGTTCAGACACGACCTGGGATAAACAAATGCCAGCATACCATTCTGCAATAACTATTCTTTAACCCTCAAGAGGAATAGTCGTAACATGGCCGGTTCTGGAGACAAACGTGGCCACCATTTTTTTTGCAACACTCCGTGAACGAACAATTTTTGTTGGTTTTAACTCAGTTTCGAACACCCAAACTCGTGAGTGGTTTTTTGTTTCGGGTTCGTACGCATATATCCAGGATTTGTCACTTAATACGATGTTGTATACAGCATTTGAGGATCCTGCGTGGAATCTTTAGAGAGTTCTGACGCACCAAGTAACGCGAGCAGCTTTTTGCTCTTCACAGAGCGAATGCGGTATCCATCGGGAAAACAACTTTTTTATACCTAACTATTCATGCAAGATTGTTTGTATTTGTCTCATGCTAATGTCCAAAGTTGCTTGAATTTTGCGTTATGTCACATGTCGATCTTTGTTAATCAGCTTACGCACAGCATCAACGTTTTCTTAGGTGACTGCAGTTTTTGGACGACCTTGACAGGGATCATCACCGAGCTTGACACGTCCACGTTGAAATTCAGCAAACCAGCGGTAAATTGTGGTTTTGGATGCGGCTTCATCAAAAAATGCAGAAATCATCCGTTCAAGACACTGTTTTTGTGTTAAACCACTTTGAAATTCATAATAAATCATCGCTCTTGAATTTTCTCGAGTCAATTACATTTACTCAACGACTAAACAAGTTTGACAAAACCTTGTGACAAGACCGAGAATCTTTTTTTTAAATAAATAAATGGTATTGGATTTTTAAAACCAAGGAGTTTTTCGACAAATATAAGGTGAGTGATGTTTTCGCCATTGATGTAAATACCGCATCCTTTCCAGTCTAGAACCTTGAAAACGTCTTCCAACGCAGCGTTGAAAAGTTTCGGGGATATAACGTCACCCTGTCATACACCTCACTGCAGTTGGAATTGTTTCGTACTCTGATTCTGTACTCGGATAGCCATCGTTGCTCTACTGTACAAACACTTCAGCACTTCGATATACCGATAGTCAACTCCGCCCAAATTTCGACGGTATCAAAGGGTTTTTCATAGTCCACATACGCCAGTCATAGTGGCAAATTGTACTCCTCGGACTTCTGAACAACTTGCCGAAAGGTTGTTCTGGAGGCTGGAAGTCGTCAAGTCTGCGTGCGAGACGATTCGTAATGACTCCCGAAAACAGCACGTAGACGCGGCTCAGAAGGGAAATCGGTCTGTAGTTCTTCAAGTGAGCGTTGTCGCCTTTCTTGAAGAACAAGATCACCGCACTTCTGCTCCACGCCTCCGGTGTAATGCCACCATGGAGGACGGAATTTAAGAGCTTCTGAAGGACTTCAGGTACAGGTTTTCCACCCGCTTTCAGAAGCTTCGCTGTAATTCCATCCTCTCCTGGGGCCTTGCCGTTTTAAAGGTGCTGGAGAGCCATTCTAATCTCGCTGTCTCGAAGTCTGGGATATTTTCGGGGGATAGTGTCGGATAAGACTCAGTCTCGGATCGTTACTCACACTTGCGTATGGCTCCAACGATGACGTGTACAGCTGCCCATAGAACCTCTCAATTTCACTCAAATTCTCAGGTGCCCCGGAAACGATGCTGCCTCACTCGGTCTTCAGCTTGACAGTTGGCTCTTTCTGGCAGACAGATCTCTGGCAAAGACTTTGGAGCCTTGGTTCCGCTCGATTACTTCTTCAATAAAAGCTGTATTAAAGTTGCGTAAGTCCTGCCGCATGCGTTTGAACATCTGTTTGTTCAGTTGTCTGTATGCTGTCAAATCTGTTGAAGAATGAAGATTCATCTCCCGTCTAACAGCCATGAGTTTAAAAGTGTGATCAGAGAGATTTTGTGTTCTTCTGCGGCGGGTCTTGCAGAACTTAGCTCCGACCGCATGAACAGTTTCCACGAGCTTGTCATTCATATCGTCCACTTCATTGCATTCGTCTAGGCACTGAAAACGGTTTTGTAACTCGAGCTGAAAGGTTTCAGGACTTTGGAACAGAGCACGAGGGGAACGGAGCGTTGATTTCATCAGACGAGACCTCTCCAACTTAACGTTTAGGTTCAGTGTGCCTCTAACCATTCAGTTTTCGCTACCAGTTTTCACCCTTGAAATCACAGAGACATCACTGAAAAGTTGTCGTCTGGTCGTCATAATGAAGTCAATCTCTTTGTTGTTTTTATCGAACCATCGGGGCTCAACCAGGTCCACTTCCTGTGATGCTGCTTCTGTAAGAAAGAATTCATCATAAAGAGTCCCTCTTTCTCCATGAAGTGAGCCAGTTGCTGGCCCCTTGGGTTCCGTTGCCCTATTCTAAATTTCCCTACTTTCAGCTCACCTTTCTCTCTTGTGCCTAGTTTTGCAATGAAGTCTCTCATTAACACCTACGTTGGGTTTTGGAGGAATGCATGGCTCTAGAGATATCCTCTTACATTTCCTTCACCTCCTCATCGGGGTGTGTCGAGGTTGGTGCGTAAACCTGTATGACCTTCAGCGAATACCGTTTGATGATTCTGAGTATAAGGTACGCAACCCTCGTCGCCACACTCTCAATCTTTACAACGTTGTTAACGAGAGACTTGTGGACGATAAATCCGATACCTCCGTGGGACAGATGGTCGCGATGGGACAGTGATAGAGCAAGTTGCCGGATTCGAGGATTACCGTTTCCTCCTCCTCTCTTCGGATTTCAGATAATCCTATAATTTGCCAGCGTATATTGTCTATCTCTTTTTCCAGCTCCACGATCTTCTCGTCAGTACTCAGGGTGCGTGCGATGTACGTTGCTAGGTCGAGTCGTCTAAGGTGGCAACCGAATCTCCACTGGAGATTCTTAGCACCCCCTGCCCCGCCGTTACCATGGTCGCCACCGTAGCCAGGAATAGCGGGGCAGCCGGGGACTGGGGGCCATCTCCTTGTTACTAACTTAATAGGGGGGTATTTGCGATAGTTGCCACGCTTGGCGAGCGGGTTGTCAACCGCAGTTTTTTTTATTTTAATTTTTTTATTATCAGGAAGATGCTGTCGCCCATCTCCTGTCTGTTTCCCTTTGTCGCCTTTTACGACACCCACGGGAATAAATGGGGTAGTGGATATTCTTGACCGCCACTACACGGCAAATTTACTATATAACAGTTATGAAAAAATTTATTTAATTTATAGGAACTCTTATGCTATTGACTATAACAACTGTTAAGTACATATCTTCAACTATTTTATCGACAGACGTCATTTTTTTAAACTACTCATCTGGTGAAACCCGCGCAATTTTAAGAGGCGAAGTTTTTAAGTGTTTCGATACGTCATTAAGTTATATTAAGCAAGACACAAGGTGAGTGATAAAGAATAATATTGTTACTTATAGTGTAATATGTTTATGTGACCTGAAATCCAACATTCCTTTAAATACGGATTAGACTTACCTCACCTAATATCTAACATCGGCGTAAGTGTGACAGTGTCACGCTTACCCCGATGATCTTGTATGAGAATATCGTAAATGGTGATGGGACAGCATATTGTTTATTAAAAATGGAGGATGCTGTTTACCTGTGTGTTTGTATGTATTTATATTTAGGTATTTATATTTATAATTACACATAATAAACGAGCGAGCGAAGGGAGTGAGATCTCAGAGTTACGTTAAACGAATCAGTGTTTGTGTGTTAGTAGTCTGTTAGTAGTTTGTAGTCTGCATGATTTTGTATGTACGGTGATAACTTTTGAAAGACTTATCTGATTTCAATTAAATTTAAAATGTTCATATATAACACAAAAAGAAAACTGGTGGTTTTTTTATATATGGAGGGGTGTGTCAGAAGGGGTGAAAATATCATGAGGTATGCCTTTGGTTTAACTCAGCGAGATGTCAGAGCTTTAGTTGGCCAATATGGTCGTCGCAATGAAATCGATACTCTCAAAGATGGGATTCTGAGAGACGAGTGGTTAAGAACAAGTAACAAACTATCGATTAAAAATATCAAGCCGTCAATTCACCAGAAAAAAAGCTGCCGGACTAGTATTTCCCAACGAGTTCAACGATGTGCTTGAGACAGACGTAAAAAAGCAACAATCAAAAATGATTAAATAATGGAATCTTGATGAAACAAATTTATGTCAAGACCCAGGAAATTGAAAATAATTGGCCTAAACGGTTTTCAAGCCACAAGAACCACTAGCTCAGCAGGCCGCGATAGTACAACTGTATTGTTCGCATGCAATGCCTGGGGCCAGAAAGTACCTGCGTTAATAATTTTTAAAGGAACGTATCTTTGGAATACATGGTTGCCTGATGATAATTCGATTAAATACTACGCCAAAGGGTTGGATGGCTTCAGTCTTCAAAAGTTACTTTTCAAATGTACTGATCCCGGAAATATGCAAATCAGGCAACCCACAAATTGTAATATATGACGACCATTCAACACACCGTGACTTAAATGTTATTAAAAGGCTAACGAAAACAATATTACCCTTCTAAAACTATCGCTTCATGCTCCCCATATTTTGCAACTAAGCGGAATTAAAGTTATTTTTCACTTAGCATTGTTTTTATTACACTTAAAAAACATCCAGGGCAAGTGTGACATAAATCCATTTATTACACACATTACTATATCAGTTAAAAACTGTCACACTAAACTATGCGTAGAAAAATCCATTGTTACACAAAAATAGATGTTAAAGCTTTTAAAAAGTTACTTCGCAAACATCCGCTCTATAAAATAAAATGATGTGTCTTACCTAGTATGAAGAGCACCTCCCGGCCTCCCTCAATTGCGTGCACTATCCCCGTCACCACTAATCCCAGCACCACTACTCCCAACACCACTACACTAGTAAAGACACACACCACTGACGACAATACGATACGTATTTCGCCTCTACACGAGGCATCACCTGAGGATGCCTCGTGTAGAGGTGGGAGATGCCCTTCATACTAGGTAAGACACATCATTTTATTTTATAGAGCGGATGTTTGCGAAGTAACTGTAACTGTAACTTTTTAAAAGCTTTAACACGTTCACTGTCCGGTTTTAAAACACAATAGTAAGACAATAGCAATGACCTATATGTAGTGCACGGGACAGCGAAAGGGTTAATATAATGGATTTCCGCAAAGTAACGCCTGATTCTATTAATTATAAAAATAGATGTTCAAATCGTTCAAACAGATCATCAAATAAATTGACATTACTATTATCTCATCAATTTTCTCGAAAACTACAGATAATAATAAAGTAACTACAAAAAGAAGCGTACTGTCACACTTGCCTCATTAATGGGGTACGAGTGACAGTCTTCCACCTTAATTCGTTTTAATTACCTCAAATTACAAAGTGATACTTGTAGATACTAAAATCCTTAATCAAACAAATAACCACTTAATAATTGTTGTTTTGAAATGGAATTATCTATGTTAAACCCTTACAGAGTAGAAGTATTTATATGTTCATTTAAGTTTTATTTATGTCACACTTGCCTCAGGTGACTCCATATAAAATACTTATATTATAGAGTCGAATTTAAAGATCGATATTTGAGAAGTCCGATTTGAGTAAAATTTTATCCCGCAAACAAAAATTCAGTAAAGTTTACACGTGATAAGAGCATTATAAATTTTGTTGCTATTGTAATAACACTAATAATTAAGAATGTCCGTTTATAACCATTCAAATTTAAATAAATAAAATATGAAAGGAAAAATATTTTTGTCTGAAATAATCAGCGCGTGAAGCACTCTTCGTTGTATATAATGAAGCATCAACGAGCGCAAAGAATATTTTCTCGAAGGACTGCTCATTAAAATGCCGTCGCACGTTGCTCTCTCAACTTTTGTCTGCAATGTATTATTTTAATAGGTTAGGGTAATAAACAAGCACACAGTCCACCTGATGGCAAGTGGTTGCTGTTTCTCATATATATTTACATCTATCCTCAATAAAGAATCAAAATGCAGATGCGTTATCACCCGTGAGGACTAAGACGGAAACATCTTTTCCAGTAAAAAGGGTCTCCAGTTCTCTTCACTCACCATACGAAACACAGCAGTGTTAAGCTGCTATTTTGCGCTGGTATTCTGTGAGAGCGTGGTCCTTTCCCGGTCGAGCAGAAGCTGCAGCATAGCTCTACCACGTAAATAATATAATTATAAAGCTATACATGTATAATTTATTATATTCCATTTATTTACATTGTATCGTAACTTATTTATTAGCTGAGTACAAAAACAACTTTCTAAATTTGACGCGTATGTTTTCTTAACTTTGTTCACCGATTTCTCGGAAACGGGTGAGCTGAATATGCTATTTCTTAAAAGTTAAATTTTTAACCCGTCAGGGCTAGCCTGACATAAATTTGAAGAAAATATTCAATCCCTATAAGAACAAAAATGGGGGATGAATATATTAGGGTAAATTAAAATAATGGATACTTATTTGAATTTAGATTACATTATTTGTTATTTTGTACTTGTGGTATATAAAGTACGAACTGATTTACAGAAATAATTTCTACATATATACCTTCTGAAATAAGAGCCTTAATTATTATTTGATTAACTATCTTCAGCACTAATCAAAAAGTTTACTTATTAATTATTTATTAGTTACATTTTTTAGTAAGCTACCGCAGTTAACTCTAAATAAGTCTTCATGAAAATACTACAAAGTTTTCTCTCTTTCTCTTTGCTAATTGTTCGAGATTCCTATTATTTTTCCACTTTAGCTGGATTCAAAGATTGATTTTCCATATCTGATATCAGACCGTTGCCTCGGGATTTCACTTTAGTAATATAAATGGATTCTGAGCATGAACTCGTTTATTTACTTTTCTATAAGCTGGAGATTCATTTTCCATAACGTTAAAAACACATTTTATTTTCTCGTTCAACATAATACAGTGGTAGTTAAATTAGTATTAATCTTAATTTATATAATAATTAATTTATGAAATTTACGAAAAATTTAAATTATTCAGAAAACTTTAATATCTAGTCTTTATTAATGTAATATATTCATACTTCATTACAACCAATAAAGACCACTGCTGAGCATACCTTCCTCATAGCCTCATAGCGGAAAGAGATATCTTATTTGTTATAGTTGTAACACGTAGTAGGCGGATTGGCTATCGCAGTTTTAATTTTGTATTTTCATGTTGTTAATTATTGTATCGAAGACGCTGCTGGCTAACTTTTGCTTTTATCCCCGTGTCGCCTCTTATGACACGGAAGTAGTCACCACTTTAGGTGCACAGCCTATACTAATGTATCAAATAATATCATTTAACTAAGGCTTACTTTTCTTTTATTTCTTTGAAACATTTAACAACTTTTAAAACTCAGATCCATATAAATATATAGGCATATTAAGCAGCTAAAATAGAAAATATACTATATCAAACAAATGTTATAACAGCTCCAAATTTTAAATATCAATATTTTCTAAATTGGATAATAGAAAGCGCAGGCGGGAATGAATTTCATTGAAAATACGTGGGACAGTTGTAAAACTCTAGTGTAAATGCAGTCTAAAAAATGATATAGTTATTTTGCGTGGTGTCCATCCTTTCCGAAATTTTCCAACAAAATTAAATCGAATAATTTAATTTAAACTAAATTTCTAATTTTACATAATAGGTGGGAGAAAATGTTTCTTCGTGTATTGTTTGTATAAAATTAAAAAAAAACTCTTTGGTTGTACTGTCTACCTGGTTTTAATATCAATACGTAAAAGATGTTAGGAACAAAAAATTTAAATTAAAAATCACTTTCCCGCTAATTTTTCAATTGTTTTTTGTCCACCAAAAATGAGTGAATCTCACGAAGAAATTCGATGCTTTCTAAAGTTTTATTACAAAAAAAATGCAACTAAAGCCGCGATAAAAATTTGTGACGTTTATGGGCTTAATGCAGTGTCAGTAAGAGTAGTACAAAGTTGGTTTAAGCGTTTTCAGCCCGGGAATTTCGATGTCAAAGATGCAGCTCGCTCTGGTCACCCTCATACGGATAAAGTCGATGCCATTTTTGAAAAAGTGGAGCTAAATCGGTATGCGAGTAACAACATAGCCGAGGAATTAAAGATTGACCACAAAACAGTTTTAACCCATTTGCAAAAGTCTGTCTATACTAAAACCTCTTTATTTAGGTAACACACGAGCTCACTAAAAGAAAACTAATGAATCGTGTGCTCATTTGCGATTCTCTATTGTTACGTATTGAAACCGAACCATTTTGAAAAGATTGATCACTGGTGATGAAAATGGATCACCTATGACAAGAATGTGTGAAAAATATCATGGTCAAATGGTAGTCAAGCTCCACAGACTGCAGTTTAAACCCGGATTAACACGCAATAAGGGGGTTTATTATGAGCTTTTATCGCCAAGCAAAACGATCGATTCGAGCAAGAAATTAAGAAATAACGGCCGGAATAGATCAACAGAAAAGGAGTGGTCTTTCATCGTGATAACGCCAGACCACATACATTTTTGTTCACTTAGCGAAAATTGAGAGAGCTTGGGAAGTGTTAATGCATCCACCATATAGTCTTGACCTTGCAACCTCAGATTTTCACATGTTTCGGTCTCTTCAGAAATCTTTGGGTAGTGTTAGGTTAACATCAAGAGAGGACTGTCAAAATAAATGTCGCATTTTTTTAAATCAAAAATCCCAAGATTTCCACAGCAACGTCATTATGTGGTTACCTAGAGGATGACAACAATTTATCGAGCAAACTGGCACATTTATAATAATATAATTAAATGTAATTAAACTTTTAAAAACGGTTTTGAATTTGTATATAAAAAACATTTAACTTTTTCTTCGATCTTGTATGTTATAAAAAAAGAGCACTTCATAATTTTTTGTATGTATGTATGTTGTTTGTTTGTTTGCCTTACTCTTAAAAATCAACGTCAATTTAAGAAATGCTTAAAGCTGATCTCACCCTCTCTCTCTCCTTCTCTCATCAATAAATGACAATAAAAAGAGACAGGTATAGAGATAATTTATACCTTTTTTTATAGAATGATAATCGAACACACAGTCCACCTGATGGTAAGTGGTTTCTGTAACCCATAGACATCCACATCTATTCTCAATTAAGAATCAAAATTCAGATGCGTTGTCATACATCAGGACTAAGATGGAATTCCCCTTTTCCAGTAAAAAGGGTCGCCGATTCTCTTCACACATCATACGAAACACAGCAGTGTTAAGCTGCTATTTTACGCTAGTATTCTGTGAGAGCGTGGTCCTTCCCCGGTCAAGCCGACCCATTCGTGCTACAACTATATTAATATAGCTGCAGCATGACTCTACCACGTACAAAAATTACCTAAATTACCTATTATATATATAAAATACCTAAGGTACCTAAATTAAGTAAACGATAGTCAACGATTATCATTAAGGCCGGTTGCCATTAAATATTTTCTGGTTATTAAAATTTTATGATAATAATATGTATAGGACTACACATTGACAAAAATTGTTACTGCATTCTTGATTAGGAGCAGTATTGTGGTTCAAAGTTCAAAAAAGGCTTTATTTGTTTGGAGTTGGCCACAGGTGTATGTGAAATTCTGTAGCCACTTACCATCAGGGGAACTATATATTCGTTTGTTACACTTTAGTTGAATGAAAAGGATAATATATCATTTATTAATTATTCGAACACAGTGCCCTATCGGTTCCCAATTTAGTGATTTTCTTTATGGTCATTAAATCAACGTATATTGTTAATATAAAATATTTTGGTCTATAAATATAGGGTTTGATAATAACTTGACTAAAAACGTTACCTATTAGATCCTAGCAAAGCAATGATCCATCGTTTCATCATAAACATATTGTGTGAAAATGAACTCAATCGGTTGAGTTATTCAGAAATTACAAATATTAAATTACGTGTAAAGTTTTTGTTATTATAAAATTATCTGTTACGGTTAAAGCAAAACTTTGGGACCGTTTTGTTTGCGGATATGAACCGATCAGTGACTAAGAGTGAATTAATCATCAGGGTTTAGTAACACGCGCATCGAATGCTGGCGTTGGATTCAAATCAGTAATTGAACTATTTATTTCAGATAGTTTACTAAGTGTTAGTGCTCTCTTTATGCCTTGTAGTTCATCTGGGTAGGTAGCACCATCCTAACTATATATGTCACCAGATGACAGTAATTGCAGTGCTGTATTGCATTTAAAGATAATTGTGAGCCAGTGTAGTTACAGGCTGTAAGACATTCCTCTATAATACTTAAAGGTGTAATAATAATAATAAACTGTATCCTTATTTGCTTAAAGCTATCTGCAGGTGTCTACGGACAGCAGTAACTACTGACCATCTGGTGGACTGTAGTAGTTCGTTTGTCACTACAGTTTTATTAAAAAAAATCAGTTGTCCACTCTGCATGTTATAAGGAATAACAAGGTTAGGTTATAACAGAATATGCATTTTCCCCATGACCTGGAAATATTTGATATGGAAAAATTAAATATTTAATGCGTCCAGAAAAAGAGAACCAGTCATCTGAAATCAGAAATGGGAAAAGTATTCTGCATTAAACTGAAAATCAAGGAAAAAAGTAAATGAATTTGAAGCATTCACTCGTGCAATCGGAGAACGTTCCTGAAATGCAATTCATTGTAAGAATATTTTATGAAATAAAATAGACGCCAATGTTGATATTCCAAACAATTTTTCATCGTCGTATGTTCCATATAAATCAAATATATGTATATATGTAAATACTAGAAATTGGATCGATTTGAAAAACAAAGATATTTAAATATTAACAAGCGTTAGACGCAACAAAGAGTTAAAAATCGTGATCCGCCATTTGTTACTATTAGGTGACAAATCGCAGATCGTAATGTTCTGTAATGTTAATCTAGTCTACTTTGGCTAAAAGGAAATATTCCGAATGCGCCGAAGATTTTTTAAGTATTCAAATAAGTATTATTCATATTTAAAGCTAGGTAACATTACTGAAATACGAGGTCTTTTTATAACCCGCTTTATAGGCCTGTGATTACCGTTTTTAAATAATATGCATTAGTAAGATGATAAGTTGTTAATAAAGTCAGAATTCAAAACACGAGTGGATCATCATCGTAAAATTGATCTGAGTTTTAAATGTTGTTAAATGTTTCAAGGAAATAAAAGAAAAGTAAGCCTCAATTAAATGATAATATTTGATACATTAGTATAGGCTGTGCACCTAAGTAGTGACTACTTCCGTGTCATAAGAGGCGACACGGGGATAAAAGCAAAAGATGGTCAGCAGCGTCTTCGATATAATAATTAACAACATGAAAATACAAAATTAAAACTGCGATAGCCAATCCGCCTACTACGTGTTACAACTATAACAAATACGATATCGCTTTCCGCTATGACGCTTTAGAGTTTTACGGTTAATAAAAAGTGGTGCAGATTCGGAATTCTAGTGACGAACTATGTAGATGTTTTCAAGGCAAGAGTGAATAGGGTTTTGTTAAGCCAGTGCACTTTACCATCCTTGGCTGCATCACCACTTGCCATCAGGTGGGATAGTGGTCAAGCACTGCAAGTCAAACAAGACTTAGTCTAGTGTTCGCGTTCACGAACACTAGACCAAGTCTCTCGCTAAACCACTAAGTCGCAATATAAAACTCAGGTTATAATAAAATGTAGTAATTTGAAAAAAACTATCAGAATAGTCAAAGGGCTGAGGCATATTAAATTCATATCGAATATTTACTCGACCGGCGCGGCGCTTCTATCAGAAAGAAACGAAATTCAGCTTTAGGCGAGTGGTCTATTGAGGTACAAAATAAAAAAAAATCTGATTCTAATTTTACTATTTTATTCTGAAGAAGTAGAAACGATAAGCTGAATTGCAGAGTGCATTTGATTAATCCAATGGTATTTTCTCAAAATCATGTCGACTTTATTTAATAAACCCTTCAAGTGCAGAAAGACAATAATTTCTCGTATTTACGCGAATGCTATACCTATTTATCAGAATAAAATCGATACAATTAGTTTTATTCAGAAAGAAATGAAAGAAAACTATATTATATTATTAAAAATTAAGAAATATCAATTTAAAATAATTACAGTCAAAAGTAATATTAATTTTAAATAATAGACATAGAAACTTTTTTATACAATATAGATTATATATAATACTTATTGAAAGGCACTCTTTTGTCTAATTACCACTGGTTTGAAAAAAAAAACCTATGTCCTGGGAAGAACCAACAAACCAGCGGGACTGTTTTTTTTTTAAATAACAGCTTACAATCATGTATGTTAGGTCAAATTTTATATATTTTCTGGAGTTTTGTTGCAAATATTATATTTAATAATATAATATAGTTTTCTTTCATTTCTTTCTGAATAAAACTAATTGTATCGATTTTATTCTGATAAATAGGTATAGCATTCGCGTAAATACGAGAAATTATTGTCTTTCTGCACTTGAAGGGTTTATTAAATAAAGTCGACATGATTTTGAGAAAATACCATTGGATTAATCAAATGCACTCTGCAATTCAGCTTATCATTTCTAATTCTTCAGAATAAAATAGTAAAATAAGAATCAGATTTTTTTTATTTTGTACCTCAATAGGTTTCGAAATATGCACCACTTTTTTGACGACAGTAAAATTTTAATGGCATATTAAGAACTTAAGATAAAAAATTGATTATCATAATTTTCTAAATTGAGCATCTACTTTGTTTTGATTGGTCACTAAAGTTCCGAACATATTGGTCTGAGGTCTGACTAGAAATTTTAATTTTCAGCCCAAAGAAAGGCTTTCGAAAACACAAATCGATAAATATCTGGTTCAATTATGTCGACGGTTCTACAAAACTAATTTCTAGTCTAATTTTTATTTTATCTTACAAACTTTATGACGTGTACTAGTAGATTATTTCAATGAGTTAGTTTTGCAAGTAGTATAACCACGCAGCAATGCCTTGTAGTTGTATCGCGAAAGGGTCAGTTCAACCGGGAAGTACTACGTGGGTAAAGAATTCTAGCGTGAAATGGCAGCATAATGCTGCTATATTTCGTATGGTGCGTGACGAAAACCTGCGACCGTATTTCTGGCAACGAGACGTTCCATCTAATTCTTCAGGGCGTAATAAAAGATAGTAAATAAGCTGTTGATAGACATTGTTTTAAATTCTAAAATCCTTTTTTCCGAGTTGCCATTCTAGGCTTGTAGCACACTCTTACCTATTTGCCATGCAACAATTTCAGTACTATGTTTCGTTTTAAAAAGTCAGAATGTGAACGCATCTATTGCTATCTTTGTTTTATCTATCTTAAATAGAAGTCCAGGAGTTGTTGTAGCAACTTACCGTAATAGTACCATTCCATTATTATTATTAACTGGTTTATAGCTTTACTAAATATATCTCAATACTTTTTTAACCAGAGGTCATTTCCATGTCGTCTATTATTGCAGTAGATCTCATTTTTAATATTTTTTTGTAACTATTCGTTATACAGCTTAAATATCTTTTATAGGTCGTAAGCGCGAAAGCTGATCATGGGTCAAAGGATTCGATCCTGGGTCGGACCACAATCAGTTATTGCGTTTTTCTGTCACAAGCAAAACGCACCGATGCCTATCAATATCCTAAAGTACTTACATAGCTCTATACTAACACGTTAGCCGCTTCCCGAGCAGAACACCTTGCCCGGCAGGAGATCTCCGTGTTTCTTACATGGCCAAATTATTATGTTTTAAAAGATTTACAAAATGTATTTTATTTAAGATTATTTTCGCCAGAAGTTACAATACTTATTATACGGCCATTTGAGTAACATGAATAATTTATGTGTAGCTGAAAGCGCTATGTGTGAAATATCTACTGGGGCTTTACAAAGATTTGCCGTCGTACCGAGTTAATAATTAAAAACAGCTATTCTTTACATGGGACAAATAGTCCGATTAGGTAAGTCCAACTTCGACCGAGAGGTCAATCGACAGATTCAACTCGGCTGGGCAGCGTTCGGGAAACTACGACACATCTTCTCGTTAGACATGCCTCAAAACCTGAAAACGAAACTGTACAACCAGCGCGTGTTGCCAGTGATGGCTTTCGGATCTGAGACGTGGCCCTTCACTGCTGGCCGTATGAGGAAGCTCAGGGTCGCTCAGCGAGCTATGGAGAGGGCTATGCTCGGGGTTTCTCTGTGTGATAAACTTAGAAATGAGGATATCCGCAGTAGAACCAGAGTAATTGACATAGCCCAACGGATAAGTAAGCTGAAGTGGCAATGGGCCGGCCATATAGCTCGAAGAACCGACAACCGATGGGGAAGAAAGGTTCTCGAGTGGCAGCCTCTTACCGGTAGGCGAAGTGTAGGGCGACCTCCCACTAGATGGAGTGACGACCTGGTAAGACATGCAGGAAGTCGATGGATGCAGGTGGCTCAGGACCGTGCTTTGTGGAATTCCTTGAGGGAGGCCTATGTTCAGCAGTGGACTTATGGAAGACTGTAATGATGATGATGATGATTCTTTACATTTTTCTATCTTGAATAAAGAACGGTACTCATTTTATTCTAACATTTTTGTTTATTTGAATGAAATAAATAATGTTCAATTCCTAATTTCACAGAATTATAAACCAAAGCAATATAGTTATTTCTTCAAGTGCTTTCTACGGGGTTAAATTCTACAATTTCATTGAAGATAACTGCAACATCTCTAAAATAACTACCTAACCAGCATCAAGTTGTAAAGTTTAACAGTTTCGCGTGATTACCTGAAGCAATCGAGAGTTCTGTGGGAGTGTAGAGTAAGTGTAACTGTCCAAGTTTTGTTACGTGCAGTAAATTATATATCTTGTGTTAATTTTTCATTGGTATTAAGGATTATAATTGCTCGCCTAGATGATATGTTTGACAGTAGATGAAGACATTCTGTGTTGTAAGCAAAGTGTCTTTAAACAATTATTAACGATAATATAAAATTAAAAATGAATGGGAATGACATATTATATTTGTCGCAGGTTGATAAAATCAGGTTTTTGATTAAAAATCAAGGCTCTCGATCAAGAACCGGAAGAAGGCCAATTTATTATTTTATCTTATCATTAACATGAAAAAAAATCCTGTATTTTGATCATAAACCTGACCTTGTTTAGGTTTATGATAAATTAAAGCTTAGGTTATGTTAGGTTGATTTCATCACTAAACTAAATCAGTCTAGAACTTTGATCTAAAACCAGGTTTTATCATAAACCCGCAACGTATTTTCGTGAGTTATCGTTGAATTTATTCATTTTTATACTTTTATCGTTAACGCTTGAAGAATGTCAATTTAGCTAGCTCTGTTTGTGTGTCTGCTATTACGTTATTTTGTAATTTAGAACAAATAACTACTTTAGAATAAATAAGCGCCGCAATATCTTGTTCCTAATAACATCAAGCAAATTACAAACTGCAGAAACCAACCTCTCTGCCAAGCATGGCTTGCCAAATAACTCCCTTATGAGGTAATTTATGGTGGAGACCAATATTCAGCAATGGACTTTGATAGGACGTTATGATGCTGAATGATAAAATTTCGATAACAGTAATGATTACTCACGCCTCTTAACACTCATCAAAGTCACAAATAGGCAAGTATTTAGTGACTCAGGTTTTCGTGGAGTTCCTTTTCTTTGTAGGAGTACGTCTGTGTGGGTATTACCTCTCGCCTATTTATGCCGCCAAATAACAGTGCTTTTTGCTGTGTTTTGATATGAAGGGTATAAACGAGCTAGTAAAATTACAGATTTTGAAATATTCAATTATATTTCTCAGAGATATTTTTATAGGATAAGGGTGACAAACGAGCACACAGTCCACCTGATGGTAAGTGGTTGCTGCGGCCCGTAGACATCTACATCTATCCTCGTTTGCGAATCAAAATGCAGATGCGTTGTCACCCGTGAGGACTAAGATGGAATGCCCCATTTCCAGTAAAAAGGGCCTCCGGCCACCTGCACTCACCAAGCGAAACACAGAGGTAAACCTCTACTTCAAGCTGGTATTCTGTGAGGTCGAGGTACCACCCCGGTTCGAGCAAGCCCATCCGTGCGATAGCAAAAGCTGCCGCGTGGCTCTACCACTGTTAAAACTACGTAATTGTAGCCTTCCTTTATGGAAGATGTCTACAAGTGTCTTTGCACTGCTGTAACCACTAAGGCCCGATTTACAATTCCACAGAAAACAGTAGTGAGTTAATTTACAGGTCAGTTGATAGTAGCCGGTTAAGTGGGCAGTAGCGTTCAAATGTCTCCGTGGCGAATTTAGTTAAAAAGTACAATTTTATATTTTGAGGGTCAAACGCAAACACGTTGCGTCCTGTTAAATACACTGAACTAAACTCCCTCGTTCACACGAGTGGCGAACTTAGTTAAGGTTGGCGGGAGAAACATCGTCAGGAAACCTGCATGTTTTAAAAAAAATAAAAAATGAAGGGGATGTACTTCGAATCATACCGCCAGCCTGCATTAGGGCAGAGCGATAGAATCCCCTGTGTAAAAACTTTTTCAGTTAATGAGGCTGCCAGTGCCCAAAAGTGAAGCATAATATATAACATTGTAACGCACTTTTAGAATTCAATATCTTAATTGTTCTGTGGAGAATATATAAGATGCATTGGTATACTTATAATTTCTTATTTTGTTGCTGCCAAAAATGATAAATTCACCCATCAAAATCCACTTATCTCTGCTTACGCGGTGTTGTTGGTGGTGGTTCGTCGGTGAGCTTACTGCAAACTAACGTTTAATGTGTTATAACCATTCAAATTTAAATAAATAAAATATGAAAGGAAAAATATTTTTGTTAATCAATCAATCAATCAATGTCTTTATTCATTAACAATAAATTGTGTACGAATATTACAGGAATGTCCAATTTATATTGCTTAAACTCCTATCCTTTCCTATCTATATAATTATTTTACCTAGTTAACGATTAATATTCATCACAAATGTTGAATAATATATTGATTACATTATATAATAAAGAAAAGCCATTTAAAAGTAAGCTAGCAAATGTCAACCTACTCCATAATTAAAAAAAAAAACTAAAACTCCAAAATAAATATAAATGAGAAATAAACAAACTATTAAATTTCTTATCATTTAAATAAATGTTCTGACTACTCTATAGTTAAAATTCATCAACACTATAAATACATTTCTCTATAAGTAGTGCCTTCAACTCTGTTTTAAAAACACTTAACTTTTTACTTCTTTTAGTTTTGTCTGAAATAATCAGCGCGTAAAGCATTCTTCATTGTATATAATGAAGCATCAAAAAGCGCAAAGAACATTTTCTCGAAGGACTGCTCATTAAAATGCCGTCGCACGTTGCTCTCTCAACTATTGTCTGCAATGTATTTTTAATAAGTTAGTGTAACAAACGAGCACCCAGTCCACCTGATGGTAAGTGGTAGCTGTGACCCGTACATACATTTACAATCTATCCTCAATAAATAATCAAAATGCAGATGCGTCGTCACCCGTGAAAACTAAGACGGAATGCCTCTTTTCTTCCAGTAAAAGGGGTCTCCAGTTCTCTACACTCACCATACGAAACACAGCAGTGTTAAGCTGCTATTTTGCGCTGGTATTCTGTGAGAGCGTGGTCCTTCCCCGGTAGAGCTGACCCATTTGTGCTACAACTATAACAGCAATATAGCTGCAGCATAGCTCTACCACCTAAATAAAATAATTATAAAGCTATTTATGTATAATTTATTATAATTTATTTATCAACAATGTATCGTAACTTATTTACTATTCAAATACAAAAACAACAACTTTCTAAATTTGACGCATATGTTTTCTTAAATTTGTTCACCGATTTCTCGGAAACGGGTGAGCTAAATATTATTTTTTGTTAAAAGTTAAATTTATATCCCGTCAGAGCTGGCCCGACATAAATTTGAAGAAAAAGTTCAATCCCTAGAAGTACAAAAATGGGGGATGAATATGTTAATGTATATTAAAATAATGGATACTTAATTGAATTTAAATGACATTACTTGTTATTTCTATCTTATTGATATATAAAGTAAAAACTGATTTACAGAAATAATTTCGACATAAATACCTGCTGAAAAAAGAGCCCTAATTGTTCTCTGAGAAACTATTTTTAGCACCGGTGAAAAAGTTTAATTATTAATTATTTATTCGTTACATTTCCTAGTAAGCTACCGCGGTTTACTCTAAATAATTCTTCATTCGAATACTACAAAGCTTTCTCTCTCTCATTGTTCGAGATTCCTATTATTTTTCCACTTGATCTGGATTCAAAGATTGATGTTCCATATCTGATATCAGATGGTCCCCTCGGGATTTCATTTTAGTGATATAAATGGCTTCTCATCATGAACCCGTTTATTGACTTTTCTATAAGCTGGAGATTCATTTTCCATAATGTTAAAAACACATGTTGTTTTGTTATTCAAAATAATTCAGTAGTAGTTAAATTATTATTAATCTTAATTTTCCCCAAATTAAATTATTCAAAAAACTTTAATATCAAGTCTATATAAATATAATAAATTTATGCTTCATTACAACTAATAAAGATCACTGCTGAGCATACCCTCCTCAAAGCCTCATAGCGGAAAGGGATATCATATATGCTATAGTTGTTAGACTTAGTAGGCGCATTGGCTACCGCAGTTTTAATTTTGAATTTTTAGGTTGTTAATTATTATAAGAAAGACGCTGCTGTCATCTTTCGCTTTTTCCCCGTGTCGCCTCTTATGATACGGAAGTATTCACTACTTAAGGTGTACAGCCTATGTTAATGTATTAAATAATATCATTTATTACTTACTTTAACTTACTTTTCTTTGATTTCGTTGAAACATTTAACAAAATTTAAAACTCAGATCCATTTTGCGATGATGATCCACTCGTGTTTTGAAATCTGAACTTAGACGATAAAACAATTTATATCAACATTGCCATCTATTTTATTTCGTAAAATATTCTTACAATAAATTGAATTTCAGGTTCTCCAATCGCCCGAGTGAATGCTTCAAATTCATTTTACTTTTTTCCTTGCTTTTCCGTTTTATGCAAAATACTTTTCCCATTGTTGATATCAGATTACTGGTTCTCTTTTTCTGGACGCATTAAATATTTAATTTTTCCAATTCGAATATTTCCAAAAAATAGGCAAAAGGCTCATTCTATTATAATTTAACCTCGTTGTATGTTATAAAGTGCAGAGTGGACAACTGTTTTATTTTTATAAAACTGAAGTAACAAACGAACTTCCGGTCCATCAGATGGTCATTAGCTGCTGCCATCCCTATACACCTGCAGACAGCTTTAAGGAAAGAAGGATACAGATGCGTAGTCACCTTTGAGTATTATAATGGAATGTCTTACAGACTGTCACTATACTGGCTCACAGGTTCCTTTAAATGCGAAACAGGAGTGCAAGCACTGTTATTTTGTGACATGTATAGTTAGGATGGTGCTACCTACCCAGATGGACTAAAAGGCAGGAAGAGACCACTACCACTTAGTAAACTATCTGAAGAATAATTACATTAAATGGTTTGAATCCAACGCCAGCATTTGATGCGTGGGTTACTTAACCGTGATGAATAATTTACTCTTAGTCAGTCATCGGTACGTAACCTTAAACGAAATGGTATTAAGGTTTTGCTTTAACCGTAACTGATAATTTTGTAATATCAAAAACTTTAAATGTAATTTAATAGTTTCGCACGTCTGTTAGTGGTCGTGTTATTTCTGAATAACTTATCCGATTGAGTTCATATTCACATAATATGTTTATGATGAAACGATGGATCATTACTATGCTAGGATTTGATAGGTAACGTTGTTAGTCAAGTTATTAATGTTAATGCATTTCATATACACCTGTAGCAAACTTAAAACAAAGGAAGACTTCTTTAAACTTTGAACTACAATTCTGCTCTTCAAGAATGCAGTAATAATTTTTGTCAATATGTAATCCTACATCCTCGTACATTATCACAAAAATTTTATAACCGGAAAACATTCTTTACTTTTTAGTGTCATTTAGTAATGAGAGAAAGAGAGAGATAGTGGGATCAACTTAAAGCATTTCTTAAATTGACGTCAATTTTTATGATTAAAGCAAACAAACAAAAACCATACAAAAAATTACGAAGTACTGTTTTTTTATAACACACAATGTCGAAAAAAAAGTTTGATGTTTTCTATATACAAATTCAAAACATTTTTTTAAAGTTTAATTACATTTATTTTCATTATTATAAATGTGCCACTTTGTTCGATAACTTGTTGCCATCCTGTAGGTAGACACATAATGCCGTTGCTGTAAAAATCTTAGGATTTATGATTAAAAAATGCTACAATTAGTTTTGAAAGTCCTCTCTTGATGTTAACCTAACACTACCCAAAGATTTCTGAAGAGAACGAAACAAGTGAAAATCTGAGAGTGCAAGGTCAGGACTATATGTTGGATACATTAACACTTCCCAAGCTCTCTCAATTTTTGCTGAGTAGCCAAAAATGTGGGTGGTCTGGCGTTATCATGATAAAAGACCACTCCTTTTTTGTTGATCAATTCCGGCCGTTTTTTTCTTAATTTCTTGCTCGAATCGATCGTTATGCTTGCTCATAATAAACGATACCCTTTGAATCCCACCATACACAGAACATCCCCTTATTTCGTGTAAATTCGGGTTTCGCTGCAGTCTGTGGAGTTTGACTACCCTTTGATCATGATCTTTTTCACATATTCTAATCATTGGTGATCCATTTTTCATCATAAGTGATCAATCTTTTCAAAAATGGTTCGGTTTCAATACGCTACAATAGAGAATCGCAAATAGGCATACGATTTATTAGGTTTCTTTCAGTGAGCTCGTGTGGTACCCAAATATCCAGGCTTTTTGTATAGCCAGACTTTTTCAAATGGGTTAAAGCTGTTTTGTGGTCAATCGTCGATTCCTCGGCTATGTTGTTGCTAACATGCCGATTTTGCTCCAAGTTTTCAAAAATGGCATCGATAATATCCGTATGAGGACGACCAGAGCGAGCTGCGTCTTTGACATCGAAATTCCTGGACTAAAAACACTTAAACCAACTTTGTGCTACTCTTACTGACACTGCGTTAAATGCATAAACGTCACAAATTTTTTTCGCGACTTTGGTTGAATTTTTCTTTTTTTTTTGTAATAAAACTTCAGATTAGAATTTAAAAAAAATATGTTAGTATATATCATGATTATTATTTTAATATCTCATTCGGAAGAAGTAGAAATGATACCCTGGATTGTAAAGTGCATTAAATTCTAATACTTGACATTTTGTCAAAACCGTTGACATAAGATCAATTTTTATCTATATGCACAAATTAAAAGGCTACGTAAAGACTACATAAATAACGCAATTTAGCTGAGTCATCACAATATCCCCGAGGCCGGATTTCATTAACAGCAGCGAGGCTCACCGGAGACTATGTGTCTGAGCAGGACAGGATTATAGTGTTCTCTATTCTCTCACTCTTGTAGTCCGATGGGACGGCTAACCAATTAGTCCAGAGAGAGATCAAGCACAGGACCAACGACTAGCGTACTCTGCAAGACGCGGGGCTAAAACACCGCCAACTTCCTGACTCCATGCTGCCACTAATTATTTCTTGACAGAAAAACATAATAATTAAATAAGATATTTATTGACGCAACCCGGGTTTCAAATCTAGAATCTCATGATCAGCAGCCGCGTTTACGAACAATAGACCAAGTCTCTCACTAAACTACTAAGTCGAATTATAAAACTCAGGATAAATAAAATGTAGTAATTTGAAAATAACTATCAGAATAGTCAAAGGGCTGAGCTATATTAAATTCATATCAAATATTTTCTCGACCGGCGCTTCCATCAGAAAGAAACGAAATTCAGCTTTAGGCGAGTGCTCTACAAATAAAATTATCTATTGAAATATTTCAATATCAAAATATATTTTTATATTATTGTCAATAGTTATATAATCATCATTAGCATCATATTACCTTCACAAGTCTACTCCTGAAAATGTATCTCCCATGAGTGGTGTTAGAGAATCCATCATTCCATTTCATCCTGTGGGTGACATAAGTGGCAACAATGGGAAAATAGGAAACCACATAAGCAATATATCACCGATGGAAGGCTACGCCGAAGCAATAGCAATTCTTGCTACCAAGCTTGACGATTAACAAAAATAGCCCATGACCAGCAGTGGACTTCATCGGGCTGACGAGTAAGAAAAGAAGGATAATGAATAACAATTAAAAAAATCAGAATAAGAAAATTTATTTTGCAACACGCAAAACATACAAAATATTGCTAGTAAGTTATGGCTTACAGAATAATACTCGATTTACATAACACTTTTAATGGATCTACTAGAAGAGAGGTATATTGTTTTTTGTATTCGTGATTTGGTATTCTCCGCATTAGGCTTGCACGTATTGCGACGTCCATGGCACGTTAAATTCTTTGAAATCTATCACTGTTAATACTTTAGTCGCGACAAACAAGTTTGGTTTGGACTTTATGTTAATTATTTCAAATTAACATTACTGTAGACTGTAATTATTTTAAATTGACATTTCTTAAAATTTGTAATAATATAATATAGTTTTCTTTCCTTTCTTTCTGAATAAAACTAAAGGTATCGATTTTATTGCGGTAAGTAGGTATAGCATTCGCGTAAATATAAGAAACCATTTTGCCTTTCTGCACTTGAAGAGTTTATTAAAAGTCGACATGGTTTTGAGAAAATACTAAGCATTGGATTGGATCAATCAAATGCACTCTGCAAAACAGCTTATCGTTTCTACTTCTTCTGAATAAAATAGTAAAATTAGAATCAGATTTTTTTATTTTGTTTTTCACTAGGATTCCAAATATGCACGATTATTTTGTCGCCAGTAAATTTTTAACGGCATAATAAGATTTTTTTTAATTGGGCATCTACTTTGTTTTACTTGGTCACTAATATTCCCAACATAGTGGTCTGAGGTCTGACTAGAAATTTTAAATTCCAGTTTTCCAAAACACAAATTGATAATAATCTGGCTCAATTGTGTCAATTTGTATACAAAACTAATTTCTAGTATAATTTATATTTTATCTCACAATCTTTATGACGTGTAAGAGTCGATTAATTCAGTGAGTTAGTTTTGTAAGTGGTATAACAACACACAGCAATGCCTTGTAGCTGTATCTCGTATGGGTCAGCTCAACCGGGAAGTACTACGTCAGTACAGAATCCTATCTTGAAATAGCAGCATAATGCTGCTATGTTTCGTATGGTGCGTGACGAGAACCTGCGACCGTATAACTGTTAACGAAACGTTCCATCTAAGTCTTCAGGGGGTAATAACAAATAGTAAATAAGCCGTTGATAGACATTATTTTAAATTATAACACACACTCAACACAACAACAACACACACTCTTACCTATTTTCAATATGCAACGCCATGCAACAATTTCAATGCTGTGTTTCGTTTTAAAGTGTCAGAAAGTCAGAATGTGAACGAATCTATGGTTGTCTTTGTTTTAGGATGATTGAAAGTCCGTGAGTTTTTGTAGCAACTTACCGTAGTAGTACCATTACATTATTGTTAATAACTGGTTTATAGCGTTATTAAAATATCTCAATACTTTTTAGACAGAGGTCATTTCAATGTCGTCCATTATTGCAGTAGATCTCATCTATAAATTTATACAAATAAATAAAATTGAAGTGTCTGTTTGTAATGTCAAAATTACAGTTTTTTACTAAATGCATATGAAAGTGTATATGGTACTAATAACAAAAATATATTATTTCTGATAGTTTTTGTCTGTCTGTCTGTCTAACTGTCTGTCTGTTTGATCCGGATTATCTTCAAAACAGCTGGACCGATTTTGACGGTATTTTCACTGGCAGATAGCTGATGTCACAAGGAGTAACTTAAGCTACTTCTATTTTAGAAAAAGAATGAGGGTTCCGCACAAAAAAAAACTAAAAACTCCAAATAACACGCGGGCGAAGTCGCGGGGAAAAGCTAGTTTTTAGGGTTTTGTAGCCAAATGGCAAAAAACCGGAACCCTTACAGATTCGTCATGTCTGTCTATCTGTCCGTCCGTATGTCCCAGCCATTTTCTCCGAAACTATAACAACTATGCTGTTGAAACTTTGTAAGTAGATGTGTTCTGTGAACCGCATTAAGGTTTTCACACAAAATAGAAAAAAAAAACAATAAATTTTGAGGGTTTCCCATACTTAGAAGTGAAGCTCAAAATTTTTTTTTCATCAAACCCATACGTATGGAAAATCTATGGAAAGGTCTTCAAAAATGATATTAAGGTTTCTTATAACTTTTTTTTCAAAACTGAAAGTTTGCGCGAGAGACACTTCCAAAGTTGTAAAAAATGTGTGTGTGTGTGTGTTTTTTTATAGGATAAGGGTGACAAACGAGCACACAGTCCACCTGATTATAAGTGGTTCTTGCGGCCCATAGACATGTACATCAATCCTTTATTACAAATCAAAATGTAGATACGTTGTTTACCCGTGAGGACTAAGATGGAATGCCTCATTTCCAGTAAAAAGGGCCTCCGGGCACCTGCACTCACCAAGCGAAACGCAGAGGTAAACCTCTACTTTACACTGGTTTTCTGTGAGGTCGTGGTACCACCCCGTTTCGAGCCGGCCCATCCGTGCAACACTGCCCTGCACTGCCGCGTGGCTCTACCACTGTTTAAATGTATGTGTGTCCCCCCATGTAACTTCTAAAATAAGAAAATGGTAAAAGTAAAAAAAATATATGATGTACATTACCATGTAAACTTCCACGGAAAATTCATAAAACCGGGAACTACGGAACCCTGCATGGGCGAGTCAAACTCGCACTTGGCCTCTTTTATTAATATTTTTTGTATCTATTTGTTATACGGCTTCATCATCATTATCATCATTACAGCCTTTCATAAGTCCACTGCTGAACATAGGCCTCCCCCAAGGAATGCCACAAAGCACGGTCCTGAGCCACCTGCATCCATCGACTTCCTGCATGCCTTACCAGGTCGTCACTCCATCTCGTGGGGGGTCGCCCTACACTTTGCCTACCAGTACGAGGCTACCACTCGAGAACCTTTCTTCCCCATCGGTTGTTGGTTCTTCGAGCTATATGGCCGGCCCACTGCCACTTCAGCTTACTAATCCGTTGGGCTATGTCGGTTACTCTAGTTCTACTGCGGATATCCTCATTTCTAAATTTATCACGCAGAGAAACTCCGAGCATATACCTCTCCGTAGCTCGCTGAGCGATTTTGAGCTTCCTCATACGGACAGCTGTGAAGGACCACGTCTCAGTTCCGTAAGTCATCACTGGCAACACGCATTGGTTGTACAATTTCGTTTTAAGGTTTTAAGGTATGTCTGACGAGAAGATGTGTCGTAGCTTCCCGAACGCTGCCCAGCCGAGTTGAATCCGTCGATTGACCTCTCGGTCGAAGTTGGACTTACCTAGTCGGACTATTTATCCCAGGTAAACATACTCGTCAACAATTTCGAGCTTAGTGCTCCCAACAACTACCGGCATATGTGTGACATGGACATTAAACATAATCTTTGTTTTGTCAATATTCATCTTAAGACCTATCCGTTGGGAGATACTATTGAGGTCATTGAGCATAGTGCTTAGGTCCTCCAGCGATTCTGCCGTCAGGACTATATCGTCGACAAATCGAAAGTGAGTGATATACTCACCATTGATGTTGATACCGTATCCTTTCCAGTCCAGAAGCTTGAAAACGTCTTCCAATGCAGCGGTGAAGAGTTTCGGGGATATGACGTTACCCTGTCTTACACCTCTCTGCAATTGGATAGGTTTCGTACTCTGGTACTGTACTCGGATAGCCATCGTAGCTCCACTGTACAAACACTTCAGCACTTCGGTATACCGACAGTCAACTTGGCACCGCTGAAGGGACTGCAGCACCGCCCAAATTTTTACGGAATCAAAGGTTTTCTCACAGTCTACATACGCCAGACATAGTGGCAAATTGTACTCTTCGGACTTCTGTACAATTTGCCGAAGGGTATGTATGTGGTCTATAGTGCTAAAGCCCTTTTGGAAACCGGCTTGTTCGGGAGGCTGGAAGTCATCAAGTCTGCGCGCGAGACGATTCGTAATGACTCTCGAAAACAGCACGTAGACGCGGCTCAGAAAGGAAATCGGTCTGTAGTTCTTCAAGAGAGCGTTTTCGCCTTTCTTGAAGAACAAGAACACCGCACTACTACTCCACGCCTCCGGTGTAATGCCACCATGGAGGATGGAATTAAAGCCCTTCTAAAGGACTTCCAGTACCGGTTTTCTACCCGCTTTCAGAAGCTCCGCTGTAATTCCATCCTCGCCCGGGGGACTTGCCGTTTTAAGGTGCTGGAGCGACATTCTAATCTCGCTCAGACTGACGTCCGGGATATCTTCGGAGTAGTGTCGGATGAGACTCGCTCTTGGATCGTTACTCACACTTGCTTGTGACTACAACGATGATGTGTACAGCTGTCCATAGAACCTCTCAATCTCACTCAAAATCTCAGGTGTTCCGGAAACAATGCTGCCACATTCTGTCTTCAGCTTTAACAGTTGGCTCTTTCTGGCAAACAGATCATTGGCAAAGACTTTGGAGCCTTGGTTCCGCTCGATTGCTTCTTCAATACGAGATGTATTGAAGTTGCGTTAGTCCCGCCGCATGCATTTGGAGATCTGTCTGTTCAGATGCCTGTATGCTGTCAAGTATGTTGAAGATTGTAGCTTCATCTCCCGTCTAACAGCTATGAGATTCAGAGTGTGATCGGAGAGTTTTTGTGTTATTCTGCGGCGGGTCTTGCAGAACGTAGCTCCGACTGCATGGACTCGTCGACACACTCCCGATCTTTACAACGTTGTTAACTAGAGAATTGTGGACGATAAATCCGACACCTCCTTGGGACAGATGGTCGCTCTCCCGGTGATAGAGCAAGTTGCCGGATTCGAGGATTACCGTGTCCTCCCCCTCTCTTCGGACTTCGGATAATCCTGAAATATGCCAACGCAACTAGTCTATCTCTTCTTCCAGCTCCACGATCTTCTTGTCAGTCCTCAGGGTGCGTGCGTTGTACGTTGCTCGGTCGAGTCGTCTAAGGTGGCAACCGAACCTCCACCGGAGATTCTTAGCACCACCCTGCCCCGCCGTTACCATGATCGCCAACGTAGCCAGGAATAGCGGGGCCGCCGGCGGACTGGGGGCCGTCTGTTTGTTGCTTTAATCATTGGGGGGTATTTGCCATAGTTGCCACGCTTGGCGAGCGGGTTGGCAACCGCAGATTTTTTATTGTAATTTTGGCTATTATCAGGAAGATGCTGCTGCCCATCTCCTATCTGTTTCCCTTTGTCGCCTTTTACGACACCCACGGGAGGATATGGGGTATTGGATATTCTTGACCGCCACTACACAGCATTATACAGCTTATATATCTTTTATAGGTCGTAAGCGCAAAAGCTGATCATGGGTCGTGGGATTCGATCCTGGGTCGGACCGAAATCAGTTATTGCGTTTTTTTTGGCACAAGCAAAACGCACAAGATTAACTATTTCTTACATGGCCAAATTATTATGTTTTAAAAGATTTACAAGATTTATTTTATTAAAGATAATTTTCGCTAGGAGTTACAATACTTATTATGTACGTACTACGGCCATTCGAGTAACATGAAAAAACTTTGTGTAGCTGAAAGTGCTATGTGTGAAATATCTACTGGGGCTTTACTAAGATTTGCAGTCGTACCGAGTTCATAATTAAAAACAGCTATTCTTTACATTTTTCTATCTTGAATAAAAAAACGGTATATGTACTCATTTTATTGTAACATTTTTGTTTAATTAAATGAAATAAATAATGTTCAATTCCTAGTTACGCAGATTTATAAGCTGAAGCAATATAGTTATTTCTTCAAGTGCTTTCTACGGGGTTAATTTTACGATTTCGATGAATGTAACTGCAACAACTCTAAAATTACTATCTAGTCAGCATCAAGTTGTAAAGTTTAACAGTTTCGCGTGAATACCTGAAACAATTGAGAGTTCTGTGGGAGTGTAGAGTAAGTGTATCTGTCCAAGTTTCGTTACGTGCAGAAAATTATATATCTTGTGTTAATTTTTCATTGGTATTTAGGATTACAATTGCTCGCCTAGATGATATGCTTGACAGTAGATGTAGACATCCTGTAGTATTAGCAAAGTGTAGCGATTTTAGTGGGAAGTAGAAAGATGCTGGGTTAATCAAGCAGACTTACCTCCTGTTTGTTATGATAATATCATTATTCCATTTAGTGAGTCTGTTAAAAACCTTGGCCTGTATATTGGTAGCTCTCTGAACTTGAAAGTGCAGGTTACCGATTTAAGTCGGAAAGTAATTGCCACCTTACGTTCCCTTTATCGTCTCAAATACTTCCTTCCTATTAAGTCCAAGCTCATGCTTGTCCAAACTCTTATTTTACCTATCTTTGATTATGCAGATGTGTGCTACCCAGACCTGTCCCAAGCACGTCTTAACAAACTGGAGCGCCTGCTTAACAACTGTATTAGATTTATTTTTGGTCTGCGTAAGTATGAGCATATTTCTCATTATAGATCTCAGCTTAAGTGGCTTACCATAAAGCAAAGGCGCAATTCCAGAATATTACTTGTTCTTATCTCAATTCTTAATGATCCATATTCACCTCCTTACCTCAAAGAACGATTTCAATGTCTTTCTTCTTGTCATGATAGGGTTCTTCGATCTTCCTCTAATAACAAGATTTATATTCCTACTCATCTCACCGGGTTCTGTGGTAACTCCTTCACTGTACAGGCTGCACGTCTTTGGAATTCCTTGCCTGATGATATCAGAAAAGCACCTAACAAATACTCCTTTAAAAAGAAGGTACGCGAGCATTTACTGAATAATCATTAGAATTACAAAATTTTTAATTAATCATTTTATATGTATGTATTAACTTTGTATTTAATGTATATTTATATCCATATATATGTATTTATGTATGTTTATATTTGCTTATTGGCATATAAATATATTTATATTATGAATATGTGTTAATATATGCTAATATGCAAATATATATTTATATATATGCATTTACTTATAATATTATATTATAATCTGTTGTTACATATAATGTGTATTGATTTTAGTTTGACTTTTTTTTCTTTTTATTGCTACGCCTACGACGAAATCTCACCACTCCATGGGTTGACTGGTAGAGAAGGCCTTGAGGCATTATGTCCGCTCTTTGTATCCTTTTTTTCTAAAGATACGCAAGAAAGTTTTTAAAATAAAAATAAATAAAAAGGTGTCTTTAAACAATTATTAACGATAATATAAAATTCAAAATGAATGGAAATGACATGTTATATCTGTCGCAGGTTGATAAAATCAGGTTTTTGATTAAAAACCTAGGCCCTTGATCAAGAACCGGAAGAAGATAAAGTTATTATTTAATCTTATCATCAACATGAAAAAGTCCTGTTTTTTTGATCAAAACCTGACCTTGTTTTAGGTTTATGATAAATTAAAGCTTTGGTTATGTTAGGTTGATTTCATCACAAAACTAAATCAGTCTAAGTTTTTGATCTAACGTATTGACGTGACTTATTGTTGATTTTATTCATTTTTATACTTTTCTATTATCGTTAACGCTTGAAGAATGTCAATTTAGCTAGCTCTGTCTGTGTGTCTGCTATTAGGTTATTTTGTAATTTAGAACAAATAACTACTTTAGAATAAATAAGCGCCTCAATATCGTGTGCCTAATAACATCTTGAAAATAACAAACTGCAGCAACCAACTCGTCTGCCAAAATGGGGCTTGCCAAATAACACCCCTATGAGGCAATTTATGGTGGAGACCAATATTCAGCAATGGATTTTGGTAGGATGTTATGAAGCTGACGATAAAAAAATCGATAACAGTAATGATTACTCACGCCTCTAGAGGGCTCATCAAAGTCACAAAAGGCTGGTATTTAGTGACTCAGGTATTCGTGGAAATCATTTTCATTGTAGGAGTCCGTCTAGCTAGGTATTACCTTTCGCCTATTTTATGCCGCCAAATAACAGTGTTTTCCCTGCTGTGTTTTGTTATGAAGGAGAAGTAGTATAATTAGAGACTTTTAAAACATTAATTTATAGTTCTCAGTGATTACTCCGTAATTAAAGTTTTCCTTAATTGAAGATGTCTACAATTGTCTTTGCACTGCGCAGTAGCTTTTGAGGGGACGATTTACAATTCCACAGAAAACAGTAGCGAGTTAATTAACAGGTCAGTTGATAGTAGCCGGTTAAGTGGGCAGTAGCGTTCAAATGTCTCCGTGGGCGAATTTAGTTAAAAAAGTACAATGTTATATTTGAGGGTCGGAACGCAAACAAGTTGCGTCCTGTTGAATGCACTGAACTAAACTCCCTCGTTCACACGAGTGGCGAACTTAGTTAAGGTTGGCGGGGAGAAACATCGTCAGGAAACCTGCATGTCTTAAAAAAATTAAAAAATGAAGAGGATGTACTTCGAATCATACCGCCAGCCTGCATTTAGTGCAGAGCGTTAGAATCCCCTGTGTAAAAACTTTTTAGTTAATGAGGCTGCCCGTGCCCAATAGTGAAGCATAATATATTAGATTGTTACGCACTTTTATAATTCTTTTAACTCAATTGTTCTGTGGGAGAATACATAAGATGCATTGGTATACTTATAATGTCTTACTTTGTTGCTGCCCCCGTCTCCCAAAAATGATAAACTTACCCATCAAAATCCACCTATCTCTGCTTCCGCGGTGTTGTTGGTGGTGGTAGGTTAGTGAGCTTTTCTTTTTATAGGATTGGAGTGACAAACGAGCACACAGTCCACCTGATGGGTAAGTGGTTAATGTGATCCATAAACATCTACATCTACTTACTGTATACTGTATACTAACGTTTACATGTGTCGACAACTTGAAGTGTCGGTAATATCGAAATTACCATATTAAGCACCAACTACCCTTAAGCAATGAATTTTTTATTTGCAATTTTTTGTATGTTTGTGTGCTTTTCCTGACTGACGTGTGTATTAACCGAAACAACTGTAATAAAAAATTCATGAACAGACAGAGAGCATTTACATATATATTTTGTCATGTGAAATGGAAAAATTCATGTATTAATAATCACGTTGATTATAATTTAAAAAAATCTAAATGATGTCCCTTTAATAGATACCACCCTGGTGAAGCCAGATCAGGTCGCTAGTCTACTATAAAATTGCAGAACGGAAAGTGAAACACAAGAAACAGCCGTGAAATTCATGTTTATTCAATAAAGTACAGCATCTGGTCGAATTGGAAATTCTGCCTTTTTACTGATTGAAACCAAAAATTTGATACGTTATTCAGATTTCCATTAGCGTGCGATGGATTAAGCTTCATTTACTTTGATTTTTCGTAAAAACATTCACTAGTAAAATAAAAAAATAAAAACTAACATATTTCGCATGCATACGTTTGGAAATTATGTATGAGGCATGTACTTTATCCTAGGCCTTTAGTACTCAGTGTGACAACACATTTGTAGTTTTCTTTATTTGGAAGTCAGCGCAGGAGGCCAAAATAAGGAAAATCATTTATGGTGAAAATTAATGACTATAATTTTACCATAATGTTATAGAACGTTTCCCCTTCGGGGCACAAGTATCCTATAATTACTCAGAGGTTTTAAAGCATTAAATACGCCACGCTAATCCAGTGTATAATAGAGGACTTCAAATGACGTAGATTGTATTTCTAATACATACAGGTTTTCTTACGACTTTTCCTTATCCACCGTGTCGAGTATGTGGTAAATCAGTACTCACAATTTCAATTATTTGTGGGGATTAAATCCGGGTCTCCCATACTGTAAAATTTTAACTAGCGTCCAGGGCCCTAGCTTCCACGTCTAGTTTTTTTCTTTCACTAAAATTGTGTTTTGTATTATATAAATTAATAAATGTACTACTTGCGGGTACAATAAAGTAAACATTTATATTAAAAATATATTTAATATAAAAAATACAACAATTAGATTCGATGATATGCGTAAATAATTTGCCATTCGATTTTTCTCGTGATCTAATACCGCATGAGCATTTTAAGCTTAGTTGGAGCGGCATCACGATTTCTTATGTACGCGAACAGTTTTTCATTGTAATAAAATTGGTTTTTACGGATTTTATCGCGTGCATTAAATAATTTATAAACATATTTATTATTTCTTATGTATATTTAAGTCTGGAATTTGTGAAACACAAAAGAGATCGCCCCCGTCATTAAATCAGATATTATCAAAACTTCTCGCTAAAGAACACAGATAATTCGCGAAACTATTGAAATTAAAAAATATTCTAATTTCAATAGAAAAGATTGCTGGATGCTTTCATCTGCTTGAGATCCTATCCGTTAGTCTCGCTAAAACTCGAAAACGCCACGACTGATTTTGATAAAATTTTTTGTATGTATGTGTCTCTGAATGAATTAGATTCACAATTGGAACAGATATGTGGTACTGTTGTTGAGATATAGAAATCACCCATGTGAAGCCGGGGGCGTATCACTAGTAATTAATAAAATTAAATCCTAACCCAAGCATACAACTGTAAGACTTCAAGATACTGTAAGTTATTACTGTTTAGATCGAAACAAAAAATTTATTATTTTAATCTGAAGGTAACTGTGGTTAACTATGAAATTAGGACGTCAAACACTTTAGTCCCCCAATTAAGATTGGTGTTGTAAAATACTCGAAACGTCGTGAATATCAAATTAGTTAATATACGTAATAAAATCCTTTCCTATAAAAAATAAATATAAATATATCTTTCAACAAAAGCGTGGCACATCGATAGAATTTTTCAAAACAAATCATTTATAGTTGTTAAACTGCATTTATTCCCATTACTCCCTCAGTCAGGGATGCTAAAAAGCAATCAAAGGGGAACAAAGAGACAATTAGTGGCAACGGTATCGAAGGGCGGTTCACGTATTGCACCCTATTTCATTATTCAGACGACTAACGAGAATTAACTAGCAATAAATGTTTATATTTTAACTTTACAGCTATTAGAATATATTATGTGTAATGTTTTGGTGACGTAATTTGTTTGTCTTTATCAGGATTAATATGAGAAATAAGTTAATATTAAAAAGACGTTCCTATGTATCTAATCTATTCATTTATATAAATTTGAAGTATCTGTCTGTAATATCGAAATAACTGCCTTTTAGTAAGCTGAGGTGGTTATACGGATGTCGTTAGGTCATTACGCTATCAAGTCCGTCAATCTGATTGTCTGTCTATCCGGCCGGAATGACTTAACCGATTGTAATGAAATTTCACGAACAGATATTGAGCAATGTGAAAAGTGATTTAGGCTGTATTTTATCTGAAAAACTCTGAGAATTATTTTAAGAAAGCGGAAGATTGAAAATATAAATGGTTTTTGATGACTATCTTAAATCAAAATAACGCCATATTAATGGAATAATATGGTGTTATTTTGACAAATATATCTGCTCCGTGGCGCAGTAGCTTAGCAATAAGTAGTTGTGCCGGGGGCTGCAGGTTCGAATTCCGCACGGAACAAGTATTTGTATGGCCCACAAATAATTGTTCCGAATCTGGATGTTTGTCCTCGTGCAATCTATGTTTGTAAACTGCCTCCACGATACAGGAGAAAATCCTAGTGAGGGGGTAACGTTTTTTTTTAAGAAAAAAAAATGATTCCATCCAGGTAAAGCTGGGGCTGCTCGCTAGTGTAGTTGTGAAACTTATGTTTTCTAGTATTCGATTCATTCATAGCTCAAAATGGGTTTTGCCTGTCACCAGTAGATAAAGATGCAGCTGGCCTTTGGCCAAAGCCACGAACATTTGTATACTTTTTTTATAGAATAAGGGAAAGAAACTAACACACAGTTCACCAGATGGTAAGTGGATGCTGTGGTCCATAGACATGTACCACAATCCTCGATTAAGAATCAAAATGCAGATGCGTTGTCGCTCTTCAGGACAAAGATAGAATGCCTCATTTCCAAAACGGTTCTCTAAATCCATAAATTCACCATAGGAAACACAGAAGCATGAAACTGCTTTTTACGCTGGTATTCTGTGAGAGAGTGGTCCTTCCCTGGTCGAGCCGACCCATTCGTGCTACAAACATAATATAGATTCGCATACTTCCACCAAAATATATTATACGTTGTGATAATAAGTAAGAAAATAGTTAAAATTAGGAGTCTTAATTTTATTATTTGCACTAACCTTAGCCGTTATATATGTACAATATTGTATTTGATAAATGGGCGACGTTTTGGATAGTTTTTCCATTGGTTTCATCGTTTGGATACCTATAACTAATGTGATAAATTGGATATAAAAAAGTTTACCGTTACCGTTACACCCAATCAATAGTCCACTGCTAAACATAGGGATCCCCCATAAATTACCCCATATGTAGGATACTTGCCAAAGTTGCTAAAGCAGGTGGCTTGGCAATCGCAATTTTTACTACTTCAGAATAATACTGTTAAGCGCCACCATTATTACCTGGTACATGACAACACTAGGTACCACTAGCGCCCTATAATATCGAGTAACATAACTAGGAGAATCAAGATCCTTCAAGAACTTTCTAGAACTATCGACACCTAGTCAGTCGGGACCGGTATGTACTCGAACATTCTAGATGTTTCTACAGTAGAAGGTTCTGAAAACTATCTGAGGCCCTAAGCCGGGTGTTTGTGAAACGCTCCCGAAAACGAAGACAGACGATAGTACTAAGGATACCTTTGATGATGGGTCACAAAAAATTCGATCCCGAGCAAAAATATCATCTTTTCACAACGTTTTATTAACTTTATTCACGCTCCATTATGTTATACGTAGTACAGCTAAATGAAACCATAATTTCATAAAAATCACGAAAATAATTCATCGTAAAACCAGCAGTGAAATTACAATCAGCTGACTAGTGGTCAATGTACGCGTGGACGCCGAATTCGCGCGGCCTGCAGCTAGCAATGGTACCACAATACCTAATAATTTACAACACTTATCTAAATACCTAACTTATCTACTTAACCTACTATTTTGCCACTGTGCTTGTCTCCACCTAGCCACTATATTCACAGGTTAAATAAATATACTTGGTTGGATTCCCCTCAAATAAAAAAAATACTAAAATGAAATGTTAACAAAATTAGAGTCATGATATGTTATCTATCGTGTATTCGTGTAGATGTGTTTATTATTCTGATGTATTCCGTTATCCTCTCAACTGCGGAGACTCTAACCCCACTACACCGTTGACTGCGGAGCTGTTTAATAAAATGGACGGCCGATTGGGCGCAGTCCGTCTTAACGCAAATTTCTTGATTCTGGTAGATGAAATACTATAACATGTTTACATGTCTCAATTTTCTATGAAATTTTCTATAAATGGGTACATAAATTTAATAGAATCCCAAAGTAATTAGTGTAAGTAAATGTTGAGTAAAGTCAAATTGTCATATTTTTCAATGACACAAAGTTTTTTTAATAGTTCAATTTTGTTTTATTTTAACCTAAAATCTATTATTTACAATATTTTATGTGCAAAGTCATAGGCTTCAATACAATTTTTTATCTTAAAACGCATTAAAAATAAGCTTACAAGTACCCAACAATCAACAAACACGGATGTAGAATGTAGTTCAGACTGGATGCGGCATTAAAAAGAGTAGATTGACACATAATCGAAAAAAATGTTTAATGCTTTTTGATTTACGAATTTTGCAAAGTAATATACAAATAAAATGTTGCAAACTGTTTCTATTAATATAAAACAATAAATTAAAAAAAATATATGTAAATACTTTCTAATTTTTTTTTAGTAAATTTTTTAAAAGAAACTCCGAAGCCTTGTATTGGCACACATAGCACATCCAAATGCCACGTCTAGTTTTTCCTAAATCATCGAATGATCGTGAAGTCAAACAAAGCTCCGTTTGTCTGCTCGAGGGTGCTAGTTTTTTTACCAATCTAACAATTTAACCGAATTTGAACTTTATGCGGTATGGCAAACTTTAGTTCCTTTTTTCACCACTGGCAAAACAGAGAACTAGAATCCACTACTGCGGGCGTCTCAAAAATGGACAACATTACACCTATTGCGTATTTATATTAAAATATTGAAAATAATGCACTTTATACTCATTTTGATGTATTAAAACTGTGAGTGATGAATAAATATACATATTTTAACACAAAACTGACAGTAAACACTAAAATTTTACATACATTTCAAGTGAACTTCCCACAACCTGCATGTTAGTTCTAAGATAGCGGTTTGCTTCATACAAATTAAACAACCATTTTACGCGTACTAAGTAAGATAAAACACAAAATGAGGTTACGAATAGGAAGGTTACTAATACAGGCATTGTTTTAACACAATTCACCACACAGTCAATCAAAATGTGTATAAAATAATTTCAAGCAACTCCGATATTAGCGCGCGTCAATCACACTGGTGGCTGACTCAAGAGACAGATGAAATCAACAGATGATATTGATAAGAAAAATCCTACGAAAATGTGTAAGCTGGGGGTTTTTTATGCTATCCTTTTTTATCCTGTACACATTGACATATGGTAGAATGAGTTAGACATAGTGTATAATGCTTTATTTCTTTGTTAAAAAAGCGGGTAAAAAATGTCTAACACTTGGACATCCGCAGTCAACGGAGATATTTTCGTGTGCAAGTGTTAGACATCCGCAGCTAAAAAGTTATGTGCCTATTCAGATGAGTTCAATACTAAGTTCTTTAAAAAAATTAGGTATTAAACAGCTTACTGATCTAAATCCTAAGGGGCCTTATGATATTCTCCAATGTTGCCGTATTCACGAGCAATATAAACGTACCTACGGGGTAGGCGTTATTAAAACAAGAAAAGAAAAACAAAACGTAACAACAACTATACTAACAAGAATGTTATAAACAAAACAATTGAACTGTCGCTCATGCGCACGTTTAGTCAACACGACTCTGTCTCAAAAACTAAAATCAATAATCAATCCCGCCAAAACTAATGCGCTGGAGGCATTCGTAACGTCCTTGAAGCACTGAGCACTTCCACAGACCGTTAAACCGTTACGACATTTCCAACATTTAACTTATTTATGAGTTTATTTATCCCTACGACTAGTACTCATATGGAATTTAGAGGTTATGATTGTCATTTTTAATACAATGACACAATCAGTTCTACTCTGAAGCAACAAGCAGTTTTTTACAACAAAAATTATATTGAAATTAATAAACGTACCCAATTAGGGTACTCAGTACTCACTTACATAATTACAAACAATATTTCATCGTTATCTTTGATTATGTATAAGAAAATAGAAATGAAGTGTTACTAAATAATTTAATAGTTAAAATCAATTACAATTATGATTGACAGTGAATGAATGAATGAATTAGTTAATGAATGATTTTGTATTAAATATTGATTATTACATAATACTTATTTCATTCATTCAGTCATTTTTTATTTACCACTGGTTCGGAAAATACCTCTGTCCTGGGAAGAACCAGCAAGAAACCCAGCGGGATTTTTTTTAAACATATTTCATTTAACAGAAATTTTGTTTATACAATTTTTAAATGAATTTTTTTAGAACCAGCATGGTGGCGATCACCTTATTCCCAGGGGCGATTTTCATTTTTGTATTCCTTGATATTATAATAACCCTTTTTGTACAGTTTTCTTTAATAAAACTTTTAAACTTGTTTATTGACAAACTTTGAACATGTTCTGGGATTTTTTATTTGTGTTTTTATGTACATAAATTACATTTTCATTAATATATTGCGATGCCAAAGTTTATTTCTTTAGTTTTTTCTCTGAGGGACTCTGCAATATAAGTTATAAATCACCCGTACGGCTTTCTTTTGTAAAACAAATATAGCTTCAATATCAGTCGCATTGCCCCATAGCAATATTCTATAAGACATTATTACTCTATGAAAGTAACTAAAATAAGTTAATCTAGCTGTCTCAACATCTGTGAGACTTCTAGTCTTTCTTACAGTATATGCTGCAGAACTAGGTCAACTTGCTAATTTAGATATATGGGGCCCCCAATGAAATTTCGCGTCAATAGTAAAACCAAGAAAAACAGTGGTATCCACAAGACTTAACTCCTCCTCACTTAAGAGCACATTGGTATTCGAATGTTTTACATTAGATTTTGTAAATTTAATACACTTTGTCTTATTACCGTTTATAGCAAACTGTTGGCATTAAACTAATGTACTAATTTCGATAGAGCATTATTTACATCGTAATAATTAACTGACTGCCGTTTGAGTTTGAAAATTAAAGAGGTATTGTCAGCAAATAATACTATATCGCGATTGTCCCCTACAAGATAAGATAAGTCATTAATATAGATTAAGAATGGAATGCCTCGTTTCCAGTAAAAATGATCTGTGGTTCTCTACAATCACCATACGAACACAGCATTCTGTGAGAGCGTGGTGCTACACCATTTGAACTGACACATTTGTAATATAACCACAATATAGCCAAGTGAATATCTTAATTCTTTTTCTAGAACGTGGATTGACCATTGTAGTATTAAACGACTCACATCTTTAACGCTGCTGCCTAGTGCTGGTTTTCGTATTTTACGTCTGGCCTAAACTAGAAGATTATAACTGCATCTATCTGAAGTTATGAGATTTTCTGGCATTTCTTTATTTTTCTTTTACACCCACGCGACGAAACAAATAACAATTGACAAAGGTTTCTACAACATTGACACACGGCTATTATCTTTATAATAAAAAAAAAACTTTTATAAAGAAAAATACACAAACATTATTATTTAATACACAAATACTATATCATTGCATCAAAGAGATGTCTAAAGATGAAACAAACTCAATAAGTCGAGTAAAAATCTTTCACTACCGTTTTTCATCTGCTTCAGTCAAAGTTTGCAGTTTGTGTAGATCTTTACTTTAAGCGATTCTCTTTTCAATAAAAGATTTTGATTCAATTCAATTCAAATTATAGTGTATATATATATTTTTATTTTTATTTATTTATTTTTATCAGAAAAGTACTACAATAATTTTTTTCAATTACTACTGACGAAGAAAAAAAGTAATATGAAGCCATATGGAAGTTTTCAGTTCAAAAATGAAAAACAGTGAAAAAATAAACAAAAGCCAGATCAAAAATTATTTTAACTAGTGAAAAATTCTTCGAATATTTTTTTATTACTTTCACACTGGGATACTCTCATGTATCGCGGGGGCAGTTTACATACATAGATTTTACAAGGAACCAAACAAAGTTATTTGTAGGCCATAGAAATACTTATTCCGGACGGGAAATGAACTAGCGGTCCTTAAACATTATCGTTGATAAACTTCTATTATTTAAAAAGTAAAGAGGTCATACTGGACTCTCTATAGTCACCTTTTTAAAGGGAACAAGAAAAAGTGCACACCACTTCCTATACGTACTATTTAGTGTAACCTAATTTCACTAAGCGGCGGTGTATAACGCCGTTTATTAACCTCAATTATTAAAAAAAGCAAAATACATATAAGTTGTTCTAACAGACACAAGCCTCCGTTTATTTTTAGTGGTATATGAAGCCATTTTCCGTTACGCAATTTAATATTTCTCAGATATATTCAGATTACCTTGTGATGTTTGCTTTCACCGAGTATATTCATTTTTCAATGTAAATTAATTTATTTTTAAAACTTTGATTAAAATATATTTCTACCGCTTACGACTGAAAATTCATTTTTAAAAATTTTCTTTTAAAATATACTGGTCGACAAAAACTGTACGCTAAACAAAATACTTACGAAAAAAAAGGAATGTATAAAGAATGAAGAACGTTATCAGTTGCTTACTTAATATTTCAATACCGTTTTTAAATTAAAAAAGCCTTACCACTAGATATAAATTTAAAAAGATGCTGCTTTTTTGGATATTATTTTTTATATTATCACCATTAAATCGAGTTTATTTAAGTCCTAATATATGTTTTAAGTAAACGGCAATGCTTTGTAAATAAAAATATTCCTTCATTATTTATAAAATAAACAGTTATTTTAGTTAAATTGTAGGACAAACGAACTTACCGTCCATCTAATGGCAACTGTGGTTACTGTAGCACATAGACACGTGCAAAAGGCTCAAAAAAACTACATCTTTCGACCCGGAACACAGCAGCTCTGCTGCTTGGTGGCACATTAAGTTTTTACGAGTATAGCAAAGGAACAATTTTTTTAACAATTTAAGCTATATTTGGGTGGTTTTGGTTTTTTATTATACTATTATAATTATTAAAATGAACCTATAACATAACATAACATACATGGTTCTAATGTAAATCATTATTATGTTTAATGCATAATTCATAATTGCAGCTTCCAGGTCCATTGCTTAATACAGGCCTCCCCCATAAATTGCCTCATTGATTTCCCCTATATTTACAATAAAAAGTAAAGTAAAGTTGCAGCCTATTTACGTCTCACTACTGGGCACAGGCCTCCTCTCATTTCTGAGAGGGTTTTAGGGCAAGGAAATGTCCGCCGCGCAGCCCCAATGCGTGTTGGCGAACTTCACATGTCTTCGAAATATGCAGGTTTCCTCACGATGTTTTCCTTCACCGCCGAGCACGTGGTAAATCAGCACTTAAAATTACAATTAACAATTTCATTGGTGCCGGCGGGGATCGAACCCAAGTTGCTCGAGTACTGTGAAGCTTACAGCGAGCACTAACCATCTGAGCTACCACGGCTCTATTTACAATAGTTGCCGTACAATAGACTGGTTGCTTATTAACAAATTCATAATAACTTTATCCTTTTACTAGAACAATAAAAACACAAAGTCTAAGCTTTTGGCTCGCTGGAAGTGGAGCTCCAACCTAAATAGAGGATTATTTGATACTATGTAACTTTGAAGCGGTCAATATTACTCCCTACTCTTTTGACTAGCACTGAATCAGTTCGCCTTTTATATAATTTTATGCCTTTGTGTACTTTGCTGTTGATGCATCTATTTGGAGCTTAGTAGTCCTTTGTTGGGTTTTATACGTACAGTTTTATAATAGCTTTTGTGTTTTGGGAAAAACTTTTTATAAATGTGAGTACAAAAATAAAAGTAAAATACTAAGATATACCCGTAAGAAATAACCGTGTTTTCTGGTATTCCTTGGGGGAGGTCTATGTTCGGCGGTGGACTTGTGAAGGGGTGTAATGATGGTGATGATGATGACATAACCGTTTAGTGGCGGTGTAAGTTTAATCACTATCTACTATCATCGCGAAGTTGTCGCACAAGGCGAAAGAGGGAAAATTAAACAGGAGATGGGCAGAAGCATCTTCCTAATAACAACTCACACTAATAAAAATCTGCGGTTGCCATCCCGCTTGCTAAGCGTGGCAACTAAGGAAAAATCCCCGCATGGTGCAATCTATGAGGGCGGCATTTGTTCAGTAGTGGACCTTTATAGGATGAAATGGGTGGATGAAGACTTACAGAAAGTCGAAGAAAAGTACCAGGACCATGTTGGTGGCTGGAAACGGTTTTTGGCACTACACAACACTAGGCCTATAAGTTCAGCATGATAAATGGTAATTTTTATAGAATAACGTTGGCAAACAAGTGTACAGTATACAACCTATATACACCTGTAGGCTATTCTCCTACATTTGTAACATTATATATTTATATCATTTATTATTTAGCATCGTACAATTATATTTATTTATTAATATTAAACATCAATCAAACAATCAGGTCATTATATTCCTATGTAAAAAACTAAGGTTATTCGATTTATCATGAAAAACTGCCTTAAAAATCTAAAACTTCAAACCCTCGTAAAAAATTTCAGGGGCATTGGCGCCAAAAATACCTTTAGAGTTTAACATCATTTATTTTGGTAAACATGTAAAAAAAAATGTTCCAAATTGGAGGTATCCCTAGAACGGACCTCTACCTGGAAAAAATATTTTAATGTTTTTAGTTTCTTAATTATGACTTACTGTTTTTAGTTTCTTAATTAAGAAACTAAAAACAGTAAAATATTTTTTTTTACTTTATTACATTACACACACATTATTACACCTCCAATTTGGACATTTTTTTTTTTTTACTAAAATTGAATCAGCACGCCCCGACTCCACGTAGTCTTGACCGCCCTACTCCTAGAGTGTTTTTGTAAAGCCAAGCCAGCAAGTCGTCTCACCTTCTCAGCTTCGTCTCGCAAATGTGCCTGTGATTCGCTACGCAATGGCGAAAGGGCTGCAATTCCCGCAGCACCGTAGCCATTGTAGAAGTAACTTTGGGTCAATATTTCTGTGTAAAAAAGTGAGGTTTAGTCGATTTATCATAAAAAACTGCCTTAAAAATCTATAACTTCAAACTCTCGTAAAAGAATTCAGGGGCATTTGCGCCTAAAATTCCTTTGAGGTTTTTCATCAATTATGTTGGTAAACATGTTAAAAAAATTTTAGTTCAAATCAGAAGTGTCCCTAGAACGGAACTTTATCAACTATTATGTAGAAATTATTTTATTATTTTAGTTCTTCGAAAGTGGTTAGTTTTTTTACTTTTTACCAAAAGTTGTTGAACCTATAGAGTGGACAAAGGAATATCAGAAGATCTATTACCTAAAGCTTGATTAGAATGACGTTTAGACAGTTTATTCCATTTTTCCAGACTTAGGGTTGAATTTTTTGTTTAAATTTAAATGTGTGATCACTCTTCAGATAAAGCGCATTTATTTAAAAAAAAGGATTATTATATCCTTTCACAATTCGCTAAGATATCGCGTAACATATATAATTCAAAAACAAAAATCTACACTCTGTAAAGAACTTCATCTTTTTGAAGTCGGTTAACAAAGAGTTTCTGCAAAGTAACGTTTGATTTAATGAATTGACCTTACTTGTGTAAAAATACTTAACATGGATCGACATTATTTTCGACGATTTCCTTCAGATTTAATGAGGTAATCACTTCATCTGATAGAAGTCTATCTCAGTTTTAAACTTTAGTTTTGGAAATTTAGACGAAATCGAACGTAACCCAAAAATATTCAAACCCTCAAAATGCTACTTTTCAAATGCTGATGTTTATAGATCATATCGGTATTCAAAGAGAAGAAAGAGAGAATGACGTGCTTTTAACCGTTAACAATTTTAACTTTAAATAATTTTTGATTCTTGTGCGTAAATACGTTCAAATATCTCTAAGCAGTTTTTACAAAATATAGGCGGGAGCAGCTAATTACAAGTACAAATGTTCGCCATTATTGTAATGCTCTTGTTTTTTCGAGATCCAAACAGAAATGGTTAATTATGTACCTAATGTTAGGGCTATTTACCATGGTCCTGATCATTAACAGTACTTATTTTTTTCTGTCACGAACATCATTCATTTTTACTATATATTGCATAGTTTAAGCGTCAAGGGCGCAGGAGTGTTATTCTAGGGCTAAAAAGTTAAGATTCCAACGTTTTGTCGCACTAAATCATATTATACATATAAATTATATAAAAAGCACATTGTCAGAAAATAAATGATTGTTGAACTTATTAATAATTATTTAATAGATTAAATGCTATTTTTACATAAAAAAGGGGTTTAAGTGGCTGATGGTGCAGATTTATCAAGTCCGCATGGCGCCGTAAACACGATAACTTTTGAAAATATCAATTGTTCAACTCAATCTATTTTTAAAACACTTCATCTACCATGTGGGAATCCATTGAATGTAAATGGCAGTTTAATTTTGTTTTGTTTAGTTATTATTAATTTTTTCGGCTCTAAAATTGCGAAATTTTTGGTGGTTTTAGCAGACTTGTATTAATTTATATTACT
>JAVANC010000005.1:11946929-12021991 GCA_033319125.1 Parnassius glacialis | reverse complement strand
CAGAAACGTTATCGCTTCTGAGGACTTAGATGAAATTACTCGTAGTCTGTAATTATACTGGCACTCTTTACCCTTCTGATCAGAACACAGCAGTGTAAGCATTGCTATTTGGCAGCAAAATTGCGTAAGAGGGTGGTCTACACAGACGGACTCCTAGATAGAAAATTAGTACTAACACCCGTTACGCAGAGCGATTTAAATACTTGTAATAATTAAAATTTACTTTTAAACGATACCGGGAATCGAACTGTGAGCAACATAATGATCGATTACTATAAAATGTAAGAATAAATTTAAGTACAATTTAATTAATGAAATAGGATCCCAACTGTTGTTAAATTGTTTAATAGTAGGTAAATAAGTGTTGGCAGTTGATTCACCAAAATTAGCCGCAGGATACTGAATAGTTGCAAAATCTTACTATAGATCTGTTTTGATTAGTAAAATCAGTGCAGATTTTCGAATTCGCTTCAACAGCATCGGTATATTTCATTGAATAAACATGAGATTCCTCGCCGCTATTTAAATTTTAGTTTGTTAGCGTTGTAAATTATTTGGCACTAGTTTACCATTATAACCACGCAAAAACTGATCGTCAACTGCTGTTAGCTGATTTATGTTCTGTTATTAAGTAAATTTTTGAAATACAGCAATATTAATCAATTTAGTTTTCTCTTTTGTCCTCCTGCTTCTTCACCTCTTCGTTTTAAACCACTTTTTAAAGGATAAGGTGACAAACGAGCACACAGTCCAAAATATTGTAAGCAGTTGCCGTGGCCCATAGACATATTATACTAAATTGCAATTGTGTTGTCACCCTCGAAGACTATGAAATGCACCGTTTCCAGTAGAAAAGGCCTCCGAATCTCCACACTCACTATACGAAACATGTTACGACATTCTGTGCATAAGAGCGTAGTCCTGTCCTACAATTATATAGCTGCAAAATTGTAGTATATACCTAGGTTAACATACCTACAAACTGTACTACAAAACGACCGTAAAACTTAGATTAAACTCTTACCGGAAAGATAAAGCCAATTTTACCATCGTTTTTCATTAAAATGGAAACTCTTCGGATGCCTAGACCACCAAATCTAACGGAAAGGGTGGCCTGAACGCAGAAATTTTCATTTAATGGACAATTTAGAATTTTAATCATAATTTTCCTAGCCATATCATCGAGACAATTTAAAAATGGGACATGCATCCAAAGATTTCAACACCTCAACATGTCCGTAAAATTTGGCACAAAAAGACAACATTTTAGCCATGTGTGGGCTAATTTCATTCGGACGACTGGATGACTCCTCAAATTTTAAAATCTGTTCTCTGACAAAGCATTAAAATGACTCACCAAGAATAGGAGCACATAGAAGGCGAAGCGATTTGCTGTTAAATATCTTTATATTTGGGGCTAAGGAGTTAAATTTGCTAACAATTTGATTTTTTACGAAAGCTGATAAATTCTCATTAACAAAAAGTTAGCACTATGAATAAATCAATTTTAGGCCAATAGAGTTGAAAGAAGAAATAAGACTGGTAAAATAATTAAGCACTGAGTTCGCTTTCCCTCCTAGTGTCCCATCATCTAAGTACTAGACATTGAATTTCGACTTGAGACCGGAAATAAATGGATGTATTGCCAAACTTAAAATTAACTGAAAATAATATTAACATATTAAACTTTGTACTTGTTGTTTTTTATAGGATATGGTGACAAACGAACACACAGTCCACCCGATGGAAAGTGGCTACTGTGCTACCCATAGACATCTACATTTATCCTCAATAAAGAATCAAAATGCATATGCGTTATCACCCGTAAGGTAAAGACGGAATGCCTCTTTTTCAGTAAAATAGGTCTCTGGTATATAGTTTTAAATATAAGAAAATAACCTGTATTCTCGATTAAAAATGTTCGTACAAATTGATTTATGTCGTCCAGAGATAATATAGATATTTAATAGGACTGAAGCACAGCTCAGCGGTACCGCTAATTGTATTCTACAATGTATGCGAAATGCTATTAATAATTCATTGATACAGATATTATTTAAGTGGATAAATGGATAGAATTTAGTTTTCTTGATGAAAAGACTCGTTCCCTTTCTATGTCGTTTCGGTTGGTTATTCATTTGTAGGTAATACGTGTATCTGCATTCACTAATGCGCAGCGCAAACACTGTTGTGCTGTCTTGAAACTTTAGAGTGCCAGTGTAATTACACGCTGTGAGACATTCATACAATGATACAAGTTATCTGTAATGAAAATAATTTTAAAATGTATATATCAAATAATGTGAAAAACGATTTTAATGAGCTAACTAGAATAAAATAATTTCCACATGATTACTTCAGAAGTCGATGCTGACATACACATATATTTTATTTATTAAATTGTTTTAGAATTTTTGGCTTTTCCTTTTTATAAAATGTGTTTTAATTATTTTTTAATAAACTAAGGATTATCAGAAACTCAATGTTACAACTAGAGTGAATTTATTCTCTAAATTTTTAGAGGACTACCATATAACTATAATCTATTAACTAAAAGAAAACTTATTAAAATCTTAATAAAATTAAAAAAATAACAATATTCTAAAATGATGATTTCGTAAATAATAAACAGACATAAATACTCTATGGAGTATATACGTCAGTTTATGAAGTATTTACGCCAGGTTGTTTATTGTGCGGCGTATGCACCGCTATAAACAAGCTGGCCAGTGATTGTAACTAAATTATTCAATAGGGTTGTGTTTTTCCCCACAGCGAAAATGTGTATTCGGATTTGGATTCTTATCTTTGAATTAAGCCTTATCGTTGTGTTATTTTTGAAACTTAACTAGCCCGTAAAAGACGACTGATGGGCATTGGTCTTGTTCATTTAGGAGTGATTTCTTAAACATCACGCTCATCGAGATTGACGATCACATTATGAGACCCTTTCACCCTGCACCCTGTCGCTGCTCTGAGTATTTCACGCCTGGCATTAACAAGATTGTTATTTTGCTATATATCAAAGGCTTAATATATAAACTTGATTACTTGCATATTCCAAATTCACCTGTTTCAACACATGAGAGATGAACAAAATTTAGCGAGGAGAGACCTCACTTTCACAGAATACTGCTGCTTAATGCTGATGATGAATGATTTGTAGGGTAAGCGACGTGAACGGGTAAAGAAAGGGGCATATTAATCCTCAAAGATAATTAGATAATGTAACATTTTCACATTGATTTATAATCGAGTTTTTTACTGGAAATGAGGCATTTTATCTTTTTCCCCGGCGGCAACAACGCATCTGCATTTTAATTCTTAATCGAGTATAAAGGTATAAATGTCTATGGGCCACTGCATTCACTTACCAACAGGTGAACTGTATCCTCGTTTGCCACCTATATTCTATTAAAAACATAATATAGTTACAAGAAACGCGATACCATTTTAATTATATAATGTAGTTTTTATTAATGGAATACTAGGATTGCTGCATTTTTATGGGCGCAAATTTATGTCATCTACGAATCCCACTAATAGGTATATGCAAATAAAATATTAATATGTATTGGGCAGAGAGGATTTGCCTTGAACGTCACGCTTGGCAAGCGGTTTGACGATCGTAATCTTAGACGTCTTGTACATCTGTACTGCCCATCCCAGTGATGTGAATTAACCATTGAAGGAGAATAGCCATATAGTGTAGGAGAAGGTGTCAATGAGAAGAGAGGCGTGTTACTCTTGATATGACTTTAATTAGACTACACTTTATTATAAACTTAACTCTAATATATACCTATTGTCACACTGGTCAGGTAATGTTGACGACTTCGTGGCGTAGTGGCTTTGCAATGAGTTGGTGCGCTAGGGACCGCGGATTCGAATCCTACACAGAATACGTATTTTTATGACCTACAATAATTGTTCCGGGTCTGGATGTTTGTCCTTGTGCGAATTGTTTGTAAACTGCCTCTACGATACAGGAGAAAATCCTAGTGTGGGGGGGTAACGATTCTTAATAAAAAAAGAAGAATTCCTTGAAGGCGTGGAAAGCAGCTTACCAACGATTGATCTTCTTCATGCTCTTCCATCTAGTGTACGCGTTACTTCGAGCGCGCGTCATACTCCCTTTGAAATCTACATATTTTTTTTTATTTTTTAACAGAATGAAATTAAATAGCCACTAAATGTTACATCACTGAAAACTACATCCAAATCTATTTAGACATTGTGGTAATTAGCGGACACAAACCTAGGTACATACAAAAAGATAAACAATCTGTTTACGATTTCATTTTAATTTGTAAGACATTATTGCTAACAGTAGTATATAATGTCGTAAAGTGGTAGCAAAAAATAATCCATAACATTATCTCGACCCAAGGGCGTCTCAGTGCTATAGCTATTAGTGGAAATGCCAAAAGGATTACAAAGCCTTTGATAGATAGTTGTACATTCGGCTCGTAGATACCAAATCAGAATAGATCAGCGACCCTAGAGAACGTCAAAAACGACATGTTTAAAGCTGCAATTGCCACTTTGCGTGCCAAGCCACGTGCCCTCCACGTACCAAAATATAAAAGTCGGCCACATCCAGTAGTGATTTTTACTGGGTAGCCTTGAAACTGGAACATTTGATGTATTGCTGCTTTGTGACAAAAGGTTGGTAAGACAGTAACAACCTACTCCTAGATAAGAAAGGAGTCCCAACACGTACGTAAATACTATTGTATTTAAATAACACAAACATTTTAATTACTTTATGACATATTATGTAAGTGCATGAAACAGCTAACGTTGCACAATATTCATATTATTGTAGCGACAAGTGCAACTTGTATGCATTCATTAAAATTCCGGTAGCAAATGAACCATATTCAAGTTTTTTAATGATGTCAGTAAGCTATTCATACTTTTGATAGTGGCCAATGAATAGGCATCCATTCTGTAAAACTTCATTCAAATATAGGCTAGTACAAAATGGATGAATATGCTTTGAAAGAATATTTTCTTAAAGTAAAATAATGTCGAGCATAAAATCAAGCACTGGCTTATAATAATTAAAAACAAAATAGGTCATACAACTCTTTGCCAACTATTTGATACACAATATCAAATTATTTGGTTATTTAGAAGATTTCTATAAGGGTACGGTATTGCGGGTTCATGGTTAAAATCCTCATCGCTGCAATTATTTTAATTATTAAAAAATTTCGTTCGCCACACAAATTCTTGATTATTGGGTCTTGTCGCAGTCTTTGTGTTTAAATTATTGTATGACAAAACAAACTATACTTGCAAGTACCGTGTACAATAGTAAATTAAGTTTAAGGACTTCTATGTTTGCACAGAGGGCGGAGAATTTTATTTAACATTGATAATTTTATCTGAATGATTAAATTTACTTCGACGTATAAATTACAAAACAATTTATTTTTTATTTTTTGTTTGACCTTTAGATTACAATAGGCTCTGAAACTACAGAATGGATTTGATAAAATTGAGATGGCTATAGCTTATACTCTAAAACACCATTTAGGATATTATTTTTATAATGGTCAACTTGCATCAAGTAACAAAGAAGTGTATTTTATACAATGTACTTTTATATTTATATATGACCCATCGACTTCCTGCATCTCATAACAGATTGTCGCACATTCTAGTGAGGAGCCGCCCTACACTTCACTTAACGGTTCAAAACTGCCACTCGAGACCCTTTTTTTACCATCATTCGTTGGTTGTTCGAAATATATGATCGACTTACATCGCATAAACTTGTCTTAAAAGTCGGTGCGCCTCTAATAATAATTGAGAATCCTGAGCCCACCAAAATTTTGCAACGGCACCCGATACCAAGTAACGTCTCTGCAGCAGACATCAATAAAGGCTTAGGTCCTAATTGGGTATTCTACCGGGGAACATGTCATTGTTCCTTAAATTCCGCTCTTACACAACAATTTTCCTTTCCCCTTTCAGGATGTGCAATTTTCTGTCAGCGATAGTCATAAGAAAGCAAATTGTCATTATAAACAATTCACGATACTACGAACGTCTGCACAAAGCTGCGAACACGGTTAGTAAACAATGTAATATTAAATTTAATAGTAGTTTAGTGTAAAAAAAAAACAACAATAACTGTAAACGACGAGTGAAAGTAAATATTGTCTGGTCTTTCGAACTGTGTCGGAGGTTAAAATATGTTGAATTTGGGGATAGTTTAATGGCAGTTATAACTATTTATTACGAATTCTATTTATTTTTTATGGGTACCGAAAAACACCAGGAAGTAAAATTTTTATTATGCAATTAATTAATAATTTTCTGGTAAGCCTATTTTATTTATCATAATTTTCATTCATACTTTCATTACAGAATTACTTATCCTACCTCTTACTTTTTATTTTTGCCCCTAAACAACAGTGTGTGAATTGTTGTTTTTCATCTGAAAGATACAGAGAGCCATAAGACTGGCTGTGACGCATTCCATATAGTTCTTTTGAAGTTGAATGCAGGTTTCCATGGGCTGCAGTAGCTATTCACCATCAGGTGGAATGTAATTTACTGTGTAGTGTCGGTGTAAGAATATCCACTACTCCATATCGACACATGGGTGTCGTAAGATGCGACATAGGGAAATAAATCAGAAGATGGGCAGCAGAGTCTTCCTAATAACAACTAAAAATAAAAACTGCGGTTTCCAACGCGCTTGCCGAGCGTGGAAACTATGGCAAGTATCCCCCTGTGAGGCAATCTATGAGGGAGGCTTATCATTAGCAGTGGGATTTAATAGGTTGCAACAATAACGGTTTGTAAGATCGTTTGTCACTTCAATTGAATAAAATAAAAAAATAAACCTGTAAACAGTTCATAGCTGAACATAGTCTTCCCACATACCCTGCCTTATTAAATGATATTTGCCTTAGTTGGCACGCTTGACAGGAGGTTAGGCAACCACGGTTTTTTCGCAAGTTTATTTTTTTTATTAATATTGAATTCAATCAGATAGATTCAGCTGTCCAACTTCTGTTTCATTTTACCTCTTTCAACTCACACAAAACTCATAGGTTGATAATAAAATGTAGTGGAACTTCTTACACTGTCACTACACGGCAAGGCAAGGTCACTATTTACTCCAACCTTTTCATTACATTTTATTCATACATTTACATTACATTCATACATTTGCAAATAATGTGTAATATTGTGAGTAGCTGGACGATTTATGGACACGGGAAATTATTTTCAGTACATTTAACACCGGTATAGAACAGAAACTTAGCAGTCAACATTTGTTTGTAAAGCAACCGACGCAAATGTTCTGTGAAATTGAAAATCGTAAACACTGATTGCTTAGAGGAAAAACAAAGAATTGATTATTTGTGCTTAAATTATTTGGATCCTACTTAACCGTAAACTTTTTGGTCGAACGGTGAATGTTATTACTTAGGTATATACTAAAGTAACTATTTTATGTTAGTCATTAGAAATATTTAAACTTACCGTAAGCGGTTACTTATTTCCTTAATAAAATTATGTTTTACATAACAGACGTTACGTTTATAATTAAGAAATATTGAGAAAATGGATGAAGGAAAAACTTATGGTTATGGAAACAGGATGCAACCTCTAAAAAAGTTGATTTGAATCCGTCCTTCGATTACTGTCGTAAACCTACAATCAACTTGAGCTTAGTTAAAGTGCATTGAGAACGTTCCTAATATTAATTTAAAAAGACAAACTCAAAAAGGTTGAATAAGCGCTTACCATTATGCTGGAAAAGCTTGTATAATGATAAAAATTCTAGAGCTGGTTGAAACAGAACAAAAAAATAGAAGGAAAATTAAATAAAATTCTTGCCACGGTTAACGTTTAGCGCTTGTAGGTTTATTTTAAAAGTTCCTGCATATGCAATCCCTGTAGTAATTATTTCTGAATAAGTCAGACCTGTTTTAGATTTTTCAGTTTTGTACTATAAAAACTGCTTTTCTTTCTTTATAGTTTTAAATATTATGGTAAAATTATCATTATTGATTACGTTTATGTAATTGTAAAGTTAACTACTGAAATAACAAGACCTGAAATCCTTCGAATCCATGTCTGTCGTTATTTGGTTAGAATAGTAGAGCATAAAATAAAATTAATTATTGTGTATTTATGGTGTGAAAGCACATAGCACACAACACTATTTGGTTTGATCATAGTAATGTTAAGTTAAATCACACCATAGTGACGCGCATCGCGTAAGTTTGCTAGTCAGCATTGGCATGACATGGGTGGTACAGAACTCGACCGTTTTCTTGTTTAAGAGAATTTCAGGATCTATTTGTTAGTAACCCTATTGATAATATTATATTGAGATATTTAAGCATAATACGGCAGCGATTCTTCCATGATGACTATATCATCGGCAAATTGAAGGCGAGTGATATATTTGCCGTTGACGTTAATAATGTATCCTTTCCAGTCCAGTAGCTGGGCATCGTCTATCAATGAAGCGGTTAATAGTTTCCGGAATACAAACACTTTAGTATACATACTAAAAAAATTAGGTGCTGGGTTCTCATACGACGCAAATGTAAGTCAAAAGTATTCTACAAATGATGTTGTCAATATTTAAATTATCTGGTAAACCAGAGATTATCAAACTTATTTCTTTTACCGCACCCTTTGATAATCAATTATTTTTATACACTTTTAAAACCTAAAAACCACAATTTCAATACTTTAATTAATTTAGTTATGGTGTGCTATATTAGTCGGTTCTGGTGTTTAAACTTACATTCTAAACTAGACATTATTACCAGTAGAACAATTAAAACGCAACTTTATAATATTAAAAATATATTTTAATCAAATTAAAAGTAACAATACTACAATATATATATATATATATATATATATATATATATATATATATATATATATATATATATATTGTGATGAATTTTAGGTTTAAAAATAATCTAATGAGATGGATAAATTTGATGATTATTTACAAGTTTGTTGATATCAGGTTCGATTTTGCTCAAAAATAGTCGTAAATCGCCGCGTTTGGTTGTCACAGCGCTAAATCCATGTCTACACAAATATGACGATGGAAATGTTATCAAAAATCGTTGAACGATCTTTTTGACTTTTGTAGCCAAAATTCTTGGTAGCCTTTTTGAATTTGATTTTTTTTCCTCGTTCGTTTTCAGTTCCATAAGTTCTTCTACCAGTTGTGTGATACTGCTATGTTGACAATAGAAAAAGGATTTAACACCCAGTCTGATATTTCCATTTCCAAATTGTCCTGAAATCTTTCAATGAAACCATTGTGGATTTTCCAAATGTTGGCAGTAGACAAGCAAGTCGTCGTTGTTGCAGGATACTGATAAATTGGGAAAATTATGGAACTCACGTTTAGCGATATTCTTCTTGTGTATGAGCAGCTTAGCTACGAAAGCAGCAACGACATTTTTTTGTTTTTATTAAATTTAGGTTGTCGCCTTGAAGTTGGAGATTCATATCATTATGCAATTTATAAAGGTCTGTCAGGTATGCGATATCATTCTGTGATGCGATGAGATTGTTACGCAATTCTGTGTCTTTGTTTTCCAAGAACTCTACGACAGATTAAAACAGATTGTAAAATCGAATCAGAAAATTTCCTTTTGATAGCCAACGCACTCCTGTGTAAAAGCTTAATCTGTTAAAACCTTCATCATTAGTAACACAAAGCTGAATAAATAATCTGTCATTTGAAGAGTTGTTTCGGATTTTATTGGCTGCTCTCATGACATATTGCAACGATTGAACCATTCGTTCACTTAAATTTCTAGCAACTAAATGTTGTCGATGTATAACACAATGTACAGCAAGCACATCTGGAGTTTTATTTTTTAAATAAGCTATAAAGCCTTTTTGACGTCCCGTGAGAGCTGGAGCATCATCTGTAGCAAGGGAATTTCTTTTTCATCATAAAATTTTTCCAGTGTTTTAAATATGGTTTCTTCTTTTGTGTCTGTCTCTACATTTCTATGAAATCATATTTCTTGACATATTTTTTCATTTTTAATAAACCTCAAGTAAACAGCAACAATGATTCATTAGTTGGTAAAGTGGAATCATCTAACTGAATTGAAAATTGACTAGTCTTCTTATGATTGCTCAATGATTCTTTCATGTTTTCAGCCATTGCATCAAATTGACTTTGCACAGAACTATTGCTCAAAGGATTTTTTGAATTATTTCTGCCGCCGGTTTATTGAGCACAATAGTTATAATTTCTTTTATTGCCGGCAAGACTATCGTTCTGCGATGGTGTGTAATTTACCTGTTTAAGCAATTAACAAAGAGATATTGTATTAATCTTGAAGTCCGTCATCGTCTTGCTTAGCAGTCACCAAAAAAAGTTTTGATACATTTGGCTGAGCATTGAAGGCTTCATCGCTTCGTTTGAAAATGTTTTTAAACAAAGAAGGCACATAGGCAAAGATGGATTGTCAAATTTTCTATGAATCCATATTTAATATATTCTGCACAATATTGCCGTCTCTTCTTTTTTGCTTCCGATATGGCTTTGTTTTTACAAATATGTAAATAACTTGAACTTAAATACTTGTTTAACGATCTCACGACGCTCAATCGTACTGAGCAACTTAAGACAAGTATCAATAAACCAGCCGATTGCTACCGGATTACCCCAATAGCGTTTTTTAACAAAAACTTGTTACAACTTGATTGCGTCCGGCATATGAACTATCCTACGAAATCTATGTTAAGTATTTCTAGTTTATATGCGATCCTACTGGGCAGAAATATAAACTAATTATTCGATATTGAGTAGTAGGTAGGTTTTAATTTTAATATATTTTAAAATATAAGTTATTTAAATGAAATTACAAATCAACCAACGCTCACTTAAACCATGCCATTTTTATCTGGGCCCCTTAACGACCCCCTCCCCCCTCTCGTTCTATACAAGGGGGTGTTACCGCCCACTTTGAGAAAGACTGTGATTAACAGTAGTCATTTAGATTTTTCTACAGCGGTAAGACTTATTGTGTCAAACTTCTCAATAAGAAAACAGCAGATTCGTATACATAAGATAAGAAATAAATTATATAAAAAATTACGAGTTGGATATACAAAAAATAACCAAATTAGTTTAGAATATGTGACATCATTCCTTGGAAATTGCTTTCGATTTCATTGATACTGCCTTAGAATACGCAAAAGGATTCATAAATAACCTTTTTTGCATAAAATATTTTATGTTCGAAGCTTTATAGTACTTTTTTCGTGCAAAGTGTTAAATCGAAAAAATCTTTGCAGAAATTGGTTTCAAATGACTATGTACTATATTATATATTTTAATCCAAATGGTTTTTTTATGAAACTGAAGTGATACAAACTTGCACTTTACTTGATGATAATTGGCTCATGCAGTCCATGAACAATCTTTTTATTCTTTAACATGGAGAAATACCTACATATACCCGCTGCGCGGGGGCAAGAAAGAGCAATGTCTGACTTAAGCCATATGTTCCACCTTTGTCGCGTAGTGGCAGGGTCACGAGAACGCTGTCCCTTACATCCGCGGCCCCACCAGCGCAGACCGTCCTATGGCGACTTCATCTCGGGAGACGACTACTCCTCCTGATCTCCTTCTCAGGTAAAGCGCACCAGAAACTACGGCGTGCCTTCCTCTGCGGCCTCCACCTTAAGCTGCGCAACGGACGCCGCCGATGCGATGCGATAAATTCGCGCATCGGACACGGGGCCCCCAGGCCGGCCCTTCACCTCGGGCCAGCCATGTTGGTTCCTCTTTATTCACCGCGGCTGACCAAGCCACAGCTACTAAACCCCGGCCACGACAAGACAGGAACCCGTTCGGCGGGAGTCCATGGCACCTACAGCCAGTTGCAGAAATAAAGTCTGATAATATATCAAGCAATTACATCACATCATATTTCAATTAGAACATTCTTATTATACCTCTTTTCAATCACTGATTGTTTAGTCATTCTATTTAATACAGTCCTACGGAGCATAGTGACTAATCAAAGCCTTTGTTGTTTATGTACGTATAGTTTTAATAAAGGCACAGAATAATAAACGTTACCGTCGTCCAAACTCCACTGCTGAACATAGGCCTCCCCATAAATTGCCTCATAGGGTAGATATTTTCCATAGTTGCTACGCTTGGCAGGTGGATTGGCAACCGCAGTATTTTCTTAGTTGTTATTAGAAAGACGCTGCTGGTTATCTCCTGGTTTGTTTTCTTCTGTAGCCTGTAAGCACACCCACGAGACGATATGGGGTAGTGAATAACATTCTTACAGACTACTACTATATTATGGTCAAAATAACACAATTATGTATATGTTATTATTTTAGCATAATCTTAATTATTATTTCGGTTAATGGCTGCCGCTAATGAACATAAAGGCTCGAGCATATTTAGTATACGATAAATCTACTCATACTCTTATGATAAAGCTATTCAATGTTTACCAATTCAAATTGTTCTTTTATTTCTTGACCATTTATGCGCTAAATCCGCCTGTGGTATGTATGTCATTGTACCATTCTTAAATATATCTTATCTTATATTTTTTTTATAGGAGAGGGGGCAAACGAGCATGCGGCTCACCTGATGGTAAGTGACTACCGCCGCCCATGAACAACTGCAACACCAGGGGAATCGCAGATGCGTTGCCGGCCTTTTTTTATTTTGTCTTTTATTGATATTTAACATTGTATTATTCAATTCCATAGTAGAACGTGGCAAAAAACAAAAATGTCCTCCAGGTTTAATTTTGGTTACAGCGGTCGGTGTCAAAAGAGACTAGCCATATGCGCGGAAAAGGATTATTGTTCACTGATGTGTGTGCAAGCACATGTATTTTCTCTACTCCATTGCTCTCAAAACCTGACGGTGGGGAAATCCAAATCGAGAGGTGTGCGATTGCAGCAAACATGATCACTTCCTTCTCAGATACCTATAAGTAAACATGACATAATATATCATACACACATCTACATTCCACAGACCGCGATCAATACCAAAATAGAAAAATTAGGCTTATTCATTATCAATATTCATTTTGCACACGTACTGTTCAAATAAATACAATAAATAGTGAACCTATAAACAGTCAAATATTATGAGATCAATAAAATTAGAAAATAAAATTTATTATAAAAATAAATCGGATAATATTAAATAAAATCAACATTAAAATATTTTAAATTTAGCTTTTTAGCTAAAATTGTACTTGTAATGAAGAAGAAACGAAAAATAACATAATATTTTACACATTATAGGTTCCGAAGTCGATATTAAGACATAATCTATCGAAAAGTTAAAAACAAATCATGAAGATATGGAGTAACATACCTACAAAAGAGTTAGTCACATTATTGAGTCCTTTTCTAAAGTTGGCGAAATATTAATATCCATTTAGTATGCATAATGTTCTGATTGAAATGGCACCGTTAGGGGGTCAGGATGTATGCTGTGCTCGCTGCCCAGTTGCCGGTGACGCCTCGTCCAGGCGCCCTCCTCCGGCCTCGATGCAGTCAGGTGCCCACACGAGCACCCTCGCCTGGCTGCAGCAGCGGTGGATGCTTCGTCTTCTTTCTTGCACCCTTGCCTGGCAACAGTGAATGCGTCCTTTTCTTTCTTGCACCCTTGCCTGGCAGTAGTGACCACTCCCGCCTTGTAACAGAAAACACCAAACGCCTTTGAGCGCTACAGGAAATGAAAACACAATCCCCGTAGAGGAAATGCCGAGCCTGATGACCTGACAGGAAATGCCGGACACGGTCGTCCGACAGGAAATGCCAACTATGGCCATCCAGTGGAAAATGCCGAGCACGCTTGCCCGACAGGAAAAAATGCCAAGCTCTGCTTGGCTACGATGAGCCCCCTCAAAAGGCACCTGCGCCTGGCTACCATACGTGCCCCATGCGAGCACACGCCCCTAGCCGCAATCCCGGTTTTCTTTCTTCCGGTAGCTACCAGTATTCCTGGTCCGGTCCTGCCTAAGCCCTGATGAGCCTACTGCGCTTGCCTGGTCTTCTTGCCTTTGGTCCTGTTGCCTCAGCTCAAACCTCCGGCTTCCTTCGGTCTCTGATCTTCACTCGGCTCCGAAGGTCCACTTGAATGATATACAGCAGCTCACAGCTGGTTCCTTAAATCCGGCTTCTTGAAGGACCAAACGAAAAGGAAAAACGAGTCTTCGCCTGCTTCTTGATCCAGCTGCGAAGGAGCAATTGGAAAGGAACCAGGGAAGGTCTTTGTCACGGCTCGTTCAGCAGCGGATTCCATAACATCCTATGAAACCTAAGTTGGGTTTGGAAACAACGTATGTGAACCTGCAACGGAGTAACACACAAGGGCGTCGACCTCTTCCTTTTCTTCAAATAGGTTCAGGCGGGGATTACGGGTCTTCCGAGGTCGTCCCGGTCCCAACGCCTTAATTCTTCAATATGTGCCGCGCTAGCGACACCAGATGAACTGTACTTATTTTTAAAGGTGAAGGATCCCTTGGGAATGAAACAGTAATTATGTTCAAACCGCTCCGTGAGAGAGTAACTACTTTCCCTATCACTTCCCTATATGCTTTTCTTTCTTGATTATATTATATACTAGTAGCTGGTCCCGAACGATTTGTTAGAAAACCAGTCTAACGGGGTATCAACAAAGCTATAATCGAAAGAGAGCCACGCCCTCTGTGCGATTTCGCAACTCAATTACATCAAATTTGTACTATCACTCCCTCACGGTTTGCCCGATATCTTTATTTGTATAAGACATACATTTATACATTTTATTTAAAAAAGATAACACAAAAAAATATCTATACTATGATATACATTACATTTTTATGTCACAAAAAACCTTTTATTTATTCAATAAATTATGCCTATTTTACAACATATGTACTAAGTTAGAATTCTTAAATATCTAACATATAAGTTTGAAACAATGTTCTTTATTTGAAAATACAAATATCTTTACTAATACAATAGTGTAATTTACATTTTTCTTATATATTTTACTTTTAAATGTCTTACACAAAACTATCAATATTTCACTGTTCCAAAGGAATTTTTACATGGAGATAACACAGAATTCACCTATTTTGCTCATACAGTCAATCTGAAACATTTTACAAGTCAATTTTACTTAAATTGCTGAAATTTACAAACATTTTATTTTCACTTATTCTACTTTGATTCTACAAATTAGCGTGCTGTTGTTATCTGCAACTAAATGAACAACTAACTTTTACTCTACACCCCGTTGTCGGTAAAACAGGTGGCAATTTTAGCCTTTTTCTCTGCCGTCCATTATCATATAATGAGCAACCAATTCCTACCCGACTTCTATTGTCGGTAAGGTGGCTTCCAATAAGAATCTCTTATCAGATATCAAAGTTGTTATCAGTTATCATGTTATCAGATAACGCAAAGAAAATATTTTATGAGCCAAACATTAATAATAGACATTTTAGTTTCATACAAAACGTATCAAACTTAAATAAGGTGATACTTATGCAATTAATTTACATTAATTCTATTTATACACAAAGTGATCATTTCCACCGGGGAACAAATCCTGGTCTCTAACTTTATTTTAATATTTCTTTAAATTAACAATACTATTGGAAAGGTGATTTCAACCGGGAAACTGAACCCGGAAACATAATTTATATCTTAAAAATTCCCTTTATGAATTTATTAAGAAAATATTACTAAGAAAACGACGAACTACTCCGGCCTGGAAATCGAACCCAAGACCTTCAAATTATTAATTCGATATTTCTTTAAGATTCAACTAAGCGTTTTCTTATTAGAATATTATTGTTCGATAATTTGGTTTTAGAAGCTGTTCGTAATCGGTTAACTAATAAATTGAAATGTTCTTATACACGCATCGCCAACAATGTCGATGGATTGCAGAAGTCACCTCCTATGAGGTGGACTGTTAGTCCCTTGACCAATTTAGTTTTTAAAAGAAAATAGTTCGATTCAGTTGCCGATTCTTTTGTTTTTTCTTTGTTCTTTGTTTTTTTGTAGCGGGCTATGTACATCAGTGGACTTGTGTGGGGCTGAAATGATGATGATAAGGCACGGGTTCTTTTGGATATAAGCCTTTCTAAGAATACATCAAATGCACACAAATGCACAGCATTTCAGAGATCATTTGCATTTACTCTTTAGATTGGGTATACCTTCTGATAAGAGTCACTATCTATCATCGGTCAAATTTGGATTTGTAAATGTGATGATTTTTAGTCAGTCTCCAGCAATTTAGCTAAAATTTGGAGTGTGTGCAGGAATTACATGCTTTAACTCCTCCTTCTCCTTTCCACCATCGGACAACCAGGCTGTCCGCGGGCCTTCACTCTTCACCCCTTTGTTAATATTCCACGCATTAGAACCAAACGGTTTGCTTCGCCTTTTGTAATGCGTGCAGGAAAGAATTGGATAGTTTGCTGGTGTCGGTCTTTCCATCCGAATACAATCTGGGCATCTTCAAGGCAAGATTGAATGTAATAGTGAGTATAATTGGCTTTTTTACGCTAACTGCGATTTACTATCTAGAGTTTCATCACCACTTACCACCAGGTGGGATTATGCTCAAGTACTTTCTTATCATAAGTTAAAAAATCCCTCATGGTGTAATAACCCTTATTGAATAATTTTAATTAGTGTTATTAATAAAATCGTTTCCGTGGGTATCGTAAGCGACGACACTGAGAAATTGAAACAGGAAAAAAGCAACACTACCTTCCTAATAACATCTCAAAACAATAAAAAAACTGCAGATGCCAGGCGTGGCATATATGGTAAACTTAATAACCCCCTTAAGAGGCAATATTTGGGGAGGTCTATTTTCAGCAGTTGTCTTTCAGTTGGTTGTAATGAATGAAAATGAATGAATTACGCAATTGACCAACTACAACGTTATTTTAAGCCGGATCATCAAAAATAGTTTTACTGAGAATTGGCTTGACTAAAGTTATTTACATCTTTGCAGGGCCTAAAAAGTTAATAATTCTGTATAATATTCAGATTAGAGCCCCTTAACTGTCGTCCTTATCGAGTATCAAGCGATGCTGAGCATCACTGCAGTACTGTAAATGATATTAATGAGGGCATCCACGACTTTTTCTGCCACCAGGGCGGCTCCACTTTCGAGTGAGGTAAAATATTTGACAGATTTCATAGCGGGAACGATAATTTCTTAGGAAAATGTAATCTTTAAGGTTTCTTTCTTTATTATTAGTTATATTTTATATTAATTACATTAGAAATGAATAAACCAAACTATAAATATAACTAAAAGACAACTTTAAAAAAAAAGAGTTATAATGTGCAAAAAATTAAAAATCAAACCACTGACGCATTGTGTTATATATTAACATAATACTCTAGACAATGATAAACTATTATTTAAAACTAATTTCTCAATTAAATGACACTGTGTAACAAAAAACTTTACCTCAGTCGCTAGTAGCGACATCTGGTGAGTGGAAGATTATTAGCCCTCATTAAATTGATGCATATTTTTTCCGCAATCAGTCATAATATAGGCATGAGTCCAAAAATAAAAAATAAATAAAAATGAGACTTTCATTTTGCCCGTAATTTAGACAAAGAGAAGTTGAAGCTTTATGTGAAATGTTCTTTTATTATTATATTTAGCTGCTTAAAATAATTAAGGCTAGTTTTTTCATCTTAGTTATAACAAATTACTGAACTAGGTTTTATATCAGAAATGTATACGACCTTCAAGCTTTTAAAGCGTTTAAAAGAAATAATTCAAAACCACGTTATCAAAAAGAGGTAACTTGTTCAAATTCGAATCTTAAAATCAAATAAAAGTTGTGTGAACTGTTTAACTAATTGCGATGGACGTCATAATATTTTCAACTACATATATGACAAAAATATATTGATCTTTAGCCGTATAAATATTTTAGTTATATAAAACCTGCAAAAATAATTGTTATGCGAGAATAATTGACAATTTCTTTAAACTTCGCACATAAACTTGCAGCAATATAGTTATCTGTATTTATAGTTCTAGCCACCGAGAACTAATGGGGAGAAAGGTTCTCAAGTGGCAACCTCATACCGATAAGCGAAGTATAAGGCAGCCGCTAGATAGAGTGACAACCTGCTAAGATATACAGGAAGTTGATGGATGCAGGTGGCTCAGGACCGTATTTTGCTACGTTCCTCGGAATAGATCTATGTACAGCAGTGGTCTTCTGAAGGGCTGTAATGATGACGAAGATTGTGTAGTCAACATATAAACTGGTAAGCAAAAAAAATGTTTTTACTTCTTTTTTGTATATAAATAACGACTTATATTGCATATAAATGTTAATTATAGTTATTAATTGAAGTAAATTTTTTTATAGGAATTTTTATACAAACGAGCACACAGTCCACCTGATGGTAAGTGGTTGCTGCGGCCCATAAACATCTACATTTATCCTCGTTTGCGAATCAAAATGCTTATGCGTTCTCACCCGTGAGGACTAAGGTGGAATGCCTCTTTTTCAGTAAAAAGGGTCTCCGGTTTTCAACACTCACCCTACGAAACACAGTAGTGTTAAGCTGCTATTTTACGCTGGTATTCTGTGAGAGCGTTGTTCTTCCCCAATCAAGCTGACCCATTCGTGCTTCAATTAAACTACTAATATAGCTGCAGCATGACTCTACCACGAATTAAAATTATTAAATTTTTAGAAGGAACAACAGGTTTATTTCCCATTGGCACCGTCCAACATTACAATCTACCAGATATTGATGATGATAATTATAACAATTAAAGCTTTATTGCATTTCACAAACTATTATTATGAGTATCTTGATAATATTTTGATGAGACAAGTAGTAGAAGATTTATGGATTGTTAATTATTTAATTTGTTTTCCTTCAGAGTAGTAAAAGTGACAAAGTAAATTTATCTTGCAGAGGTGAACGGCAGAGTCATGAAGGAACGCCTTAGGCGAAGGTTTATCGACCAAATTGGCGATATATTGAAAATGGGCCAAATCAAGGGTACCTTTAACCGACGAGCGTGAATGCGTAGGTATATAGATGTAGAGGAAGCGAGAGAGGTGTGTGTTAGGATCGCGCCAAATGGAAGGCCGTAGTCTCTGCCTACCCCTCTGTGTGACAGGCGTGAGTGTTTATGTATGTTTGTTTTCCTTCGTTTATTAATGCATTTATTACAGGTTATCAAAATTCTACCGCTGAACTTGAGCCCTCACCGTAGATTACATTTCGTAGTATTATACTAGGCTATCATACATTTATTTTGAGTTATCATCAAGAAGATGCTGCAGCGAATTTCCTTTTTCATTTCCCTCTGCCACCTCTTACGACACCTACGGAATGTACTATGGTAATGGATTTTCTTATGCCGCTACTACACAGCGGTTTATTTTATCTACTAACATTTTATTTTTAAATAGCCCTTTTTTAATTCATAAAGCAAAATAAATAAATTATACGACGATGATTTTCTTTCCTATTAACCGATTGTATGATTTAAGAGGACATTTTACTTCAGTAGACAATCGCGTAATTCAATCAGGTACTTACCATCGATGTCAGATTTCGAATAAAATATGAGTTAGTTGCTTAGTGAAATAGGATAAGCATACCAAATGTGTTCATATTGACATCTAATGTAGCTCATTTAACATTAATTAGTATAGCAAACTTATCTAATATTAAAACGATTTCTTCAAATAATCGGATAAAGGAATTTGAATTAATACAAAATTTCTTAATCTTATGCATATATGTTATTTCTGTTGTTTTTTGATTTTTGAAATTGAAAGATCCCTCGCAAGGCAATATCAAATCGTTGTGCATTTATACAAATATTATTATATATGAGGAATTTATCAAAATACTTTGATAGCGTGCTTTACACTTCAGTTTTTATTTAGTTGTTTGTATTTGTCATGGTAGTATGGTAATAGTTCCATGAATAGCAAGAAAATCAATTGCGAATAGTACCAGTGAGAAAATTATTTTCTGCTACATTTTCATCATTTAGGGTTTCGTACCCTTAAGTTAAACGGGGGAGAATTTTAAATGAAAAAAGTAATATGATAATTATTTTGACGAATAATATTACAAACACATTGCAAATTTAACTTGTATTGTGTTTTTATAGCAAAGGTTGACAAACGAGCACACAGTTTACCTGATGGTAAGTGGTTACTGTGACCTATAGATATCTATACTCAATTAAGAATCAAAATGCAGATGCGTTGTCACCCGTGAGGTCTAAGATTTGGAATGCCTTTTTTCCAGTAAAAAGTGTTTGCGGTTCTCTACACTTACCATATGAAACACAGCAGTGTTAAGCTGATATTTTACGCTGGTATTCTGTCAGTGCGTGGTCTTTCCCCGGTTGAGCCGACCCATTCCTGCTACAGCTATACTACTAACATAGCTGCAGCATGGATCTACCACGTATAAAAATGTGTATATCATAGACGTGTTCTTTCACTGCTGATCGTATGAGGAAGCTCAAAGCTAGCTATGGAGAGGGCTATGCTCGGGGTTTCTCTGCGTGATAAACTTAGAAATGAGGATATCCGCAGTAAAATCAAAGTAACAAACATAGCCAAACGGACTATTAAGCTGAAGTGGCAATGAGCCGGCCATATATTATATCGAAGAACAAATAAACGAAAGAGAAGAAAATTTATCGAGTGGCATATATAAAAATATTCTCAGTAGAATCAGAGTACCCGGCATAGCTCTGCGGATCAATAAACTAAAGTAACAATATTTTGAAACAAATGATCTCCTCAGTGACCAGCAATATGGCTTCTGCCGCGGACGGTCCACAGGGGATCTTCTTGTGTATGTTACGCACATCTGGGGTGAGGCCATCGAGAAATACGGTAAAGCTCTAGCAGTTTCACTAGATATCTCGAAGGTTTTTGACAGGGTTCGGCACGCAAGTCTGCTGAGTAAGCTTCCTGCTTACGGCATCTCCGCCGAATTCCATAACTGGATATTTGACTTTCTGAGTGAACGGTCAATCAGGATAGTCATAGATGGCTACTCTTCTGACCTAATGCATATTAAAGCCGGAGTTCCTCAGGGGTATGTTCTCTCTGACACTGAGGTATTGTTGGAAATGCAGTTGACAGTACAGTTACGAAGAGAATAATTTCCAGTGCAAAAGACGAAGGAACAGTAAAACGTTAACTCAGAAAGTTCATGGTGTACCAGATAAATGCGATCTTAAGTCTTATCTCCCAATGGTAGATGACAGTCTGGTCAATATCAACGCCGCCAAAATGCAGGACTGTCTGTTATCTGCAAAAATAAATTCGTTTGATCTGACTTCTACTTTCCGAGGTATATCTGTAGAAGTTACTGATTATGTAGCTAATCGGCATACAGTTGAGTGCTATTTTACTTTGGCACTGACATTGAGTCAAAAGCACAAACTACGGCCAGTAAACTGGGTATCTTAAATAGAGTAAAGCAATACATCACGCTTGATTAGTTTCTATTTACATACAAATCTCAAGTCCGAAGATGCATAGAGTATTGCAGTCACCTGGGGTGACTCAGCAGATTATAAATTTTTCGCACTTGACTTAGTGAATCACAGAGCCAAGAGGCTTATCCGCAACAAAATGCTGGTGGAAACTAAGCTTCACAGCTTAGCTCACCGCCGCCAAGTTGCATGTTTGTCGGTCTTCTACATACTGTACGTCGCAGTGTGTCCATGAGCTTCATAAGCTCATACTGCCATCTACATTCTTCTATCGGAGTACCAGACATACTGCAGGTATTAACATTTGGTTGATATTCCAAATATTTGTACTAAGCGCTATAAGTTATTTATTTAAGCGATATTAATTACCATGCTGGCGTCTGTTTTTCCGAGGGCATATGACCTTAACCTCTTCAAGGTGCATGTTAACAGGCTTTTCCTGGGTAAAATCACTTCATCGTATACCTCATCTTTGCCCTCGGGCTAGATGGAGGTCAATAGTGGGCCCATTTTTAATAAAAAAATAGTTACATAAAATACAACAACTGAAATAAAAAATGAAGCGTGTCAGTATCTATCTGCCCTTTTTGTAGAATAAGGTTGAGAAGCGAGCACACAGTCTACCTGATTCTAGTTAAGTGGATACTGTAGCCCATAAATATATACATTTATCCTTTTTTAAGTATTTTTACATATGGTAGAGCCATGCTGCAGCTATATTAATAGTATAGTTGTAGCAGAATTGAGTCGGCTCGAATGGAGAAAGACCACGCTCTCACAGAATACCAGCGTAAAACAGCAGCTTAATGCTGTTCTGTTTCGTATGGTGAGTGTAGAGAACCGGAGACCCTTTTTATTGTAAAAGAGGCATTCTATCTTTGTCCTCACCTTGTTGATTTTTATTCGCAAACGAAGATAGATGTAGATGTCTATGGGCTACAGCAACCACTTACGATCAGGTGGACTGTGTGTTCGTTTGTCTCCTTTCTTCAAGTATCAAAATGCAGAATGCCTTATTTTCAGTAAAAGGGTATTCGGTTCTCTACACTTATCATACAAAACACAGTATCATTTAGCTGCTAATTTACGCTGGTTTTCTGTGAGAGCCTGGTCCTGCCCCGGCCGAGGTAGCTTATTCGTGCTACAACCATAATATACCTGTAGCACGGCTCTATAATGTACAATGCATGCCTTTTAAATTTTGAATTTAATATAATTGTGAAAAACGTTGCATTAGACGTATATTTCAACAATTTAAATGTATCACTTAATATGCAAAATCAGAACTACGTTTGTACCGTGACAAAATTTAATGTGTGGGCATAAATTTTCAACGTGAATTCCACACAAATGCAAGTAACAAATAGACGAGCCCGCTTTATTTCTGCGTAACCCTCTCGAATGGACACTTATTCAATTAGGGAACAGAGACCTTTAGCACTATTTGTTCCCTAAACTGGCCTTCATTGAATGAGATTTGTGTTGGTTTGCCTAATAAAATCTGTTTTAATTTTAGCCAACATTTAAACAAAACTGACAAAATGTATTATGAGGTTTTATTCTTTGAACCCTTTTTTCCAAATACGAATCTAATTAGATCAATATCACTGTGACCAGTAACATGTATTGTGATCGATGCTGTGGCTATAGTTCACTGCTAAGCCATATCTTCAATAAATTGGAGGAGTAGCTTAAAGTTACAGCCTATTATACGTCCCACTGCTGGGCACAGGCCTCCTCTTATTTCTGAGAAGGTTTTAGGGCAAGGAAATGTCTGCCACGCTCCCCAATGCAGGTTGGCAGACTTCACATGTCTTTGAAATATTTTTTTCTATTTTCTCAGGCATACAGGTTCCTCACGGTGTTTTCCTTCACCGCCGAGCACGTGGTAAATTAGCGCTTAAAATTGCAATTAACAATTTCATTAGTGCCGGCGGGTATCGAACCCGGGTTGCTCGTGTACTGTGAAATTTAGAGCGAGCGCTAACCATCTGAGCTTTCACGGCTCTTGAGGAGTAGCTTAGCTGTGAGTGATTTCACTTCTTCTGGTGCTAATTACGTAGTTTTCCAGATGAGTAATACGCTTGAGCATTAAGAGCCCAGCATCAGTTAGGATTTTCAGATGTGTTTCTTCCGTTAAGGAACAGAATCGGTACATCCTTGAGTTGCTTGAGATGGGCATGTCTTTTTTTAAACAACAATATCCAGTCAGTACTCTTGCCAAAATTTTTTCTTAGTTAATCTAGGGAACATATATTGGTAATGAAATGTTAATTTAAATACGAGCCTTTTGATAAAAGTCCATAGTTTGTTAGACTGTATTATTAGTCTATGCTTTATGGTTTTGTGTCTATTCTCTCTATTCCGTGACACTACGAGTAACGTTGTACTTAATATTGTAAAACCTATAAATAAATGCTTTTCACATTTAAAAGCCGCCTTCCACTTATTTAAAATTCAACAGGTTATGGGCCCAGATGCCCTGATAAAGTGAACAATACAAATCGAACAATAGTTACAATTGTGCACAAAAGTTGTTAACATCTAACCTAAAAAAAAAAATAACGCACGTGAAACCGGCAAAAAGTTTTACAAGTGTTGAAAATGTCTTCAAATAACCCGCTGACTTTGATAGAGAAACTAACTGGCCGCGATAACTACTCCACATGGAGATTTGCAGTTAAAACATACCTTGAACACGAGGAGTTATGGGACTGTATTGAAAATCCCACCGGCGGCGCGGCAAACGAAAAACGTGATCTCAAAGCAAAGTCAAAGATAATCTTGTTAGTGGATTCCGTAAATTATGTTCACATACAAGAAGCGAGGACAGCCAAGGAAGTTTGGGATAACCTGACAAGTGCTTTCGATGACTCGGGGCTAACACGCCGAGTAGGTTTACTTCGTGAATTATGCAATACAACCCTCGCAGAGTGTCAAAATGTAGAACAATACGTTAGTAAAGTAGTCACTACAGCTCATAAGCTCCGTAATATCGGATTTAAAGTGGACGATGAGTGGCTGGGTACCCTGCTTCTCTCTGGTCTACCTGAAACATACAAACCGATGATCATGGCGATCGAGAGTTCTGGAATAAAAATAAGTGCCGATTCAGTTAAAGCTAAAATCCTACAGGATGTAAAAACAAGTAATAGTGATACTAATGCCTTTGCAACAAATTCAAAGAAAAAGGTAATTAAAAAGTCATTTCACAAAGGTCCACGTTGTTTCAAATGCAACAGATATGGCCATATAAGCACAGAGTGCAAGTCTAAGCAAAAACAGAAACATGAAAGTCCTAGCTATGCTGCTGCATTCATAGCCTCCGACAGTAACAGCGATGCCTGGTATATAGACTCCGGTGCCTCAATGCATATGACCAGACACAAACAATTATTGTACAATGAAACAGTGCCCCTCGTGAAGACAATTAAAGTTGCAAATAACAAATCCTTACCAGTAGAAAGCTCTGGTCAGCTTAGTTTGGATATCTGTGATGATAGAGGACGGAGTAACAAAGTTTTATTCCAAAATGTTTTATATGTGCCTGAGTTAGCAACGAATTTACTATCAGTCAGTCAGATTGTAAACCATGGTGGTGCAGTGAAATTTAATAGTAAAGGCTGTGTAATTTTTAACAGTCGCAAGAAAATAGTTGCAACAGCTTTATTGATCAACAATATGTACCGGCTAAATCTGTATAATTTTCAAGCATACATATCTGATGTTGATAAACAAGATATTTATCTATGGCACCAGCGCATGGGACATCTCAATTTCAGTGATTTAAAGAAAATTGAAGAAAATACAGATGGTGTGCAATTATCTAAGAAAGAAAACAATTTGACCTGTGTAACTTGTTTAGAAGGGAAACAAACACGCCTGCCATTCAAGGCAAGTCATTCAAGAGCCACACATTTACTTGAAACTGTGCATTCGGATATATGTGGACCGATGGAGACTACTTCGATTGGTGGTGCAAAATACTTAATTACATTTATAGATGACTTTTCAAAAAAGGTGTTTGTTTATTTCTTAAAAAAGAAATCAGAAGCTCTTGAAAAATTCAAAGAATTTAAATGTCAAGTTGAAAATCAATTGGAGTGCAGTATAAAATGTTTGCGTACAGACAATGGACTTGAATATGTAAACAATGCTTTTTCTGAGTTCCTAGCAACAGCTGGTATCATTCATCAAACAACGGTGCCTTATACACCAGAACAAAATGGTGTCTCCGAACGCATGAATCGTACGCTTGTAGAAAAAGCAAAGTGTCTGTTGATTAATGCAAACCTACCTAAACTGTACTGGGCAGAAGCAGTACACACAGCTGCTTACCTCATCAATAGATCTCCAACACATTCACTGGCTTTTAAAACTCCAGAAGAAATATGGTCTAAAAAGAAACCAAATATAAGCCATTTAAAAATATTTGGTTGTGAAGCTATGATACATCTCCCAAAAGAGAAACGCAAGAAGTGGGACAGTAAATCACAGAAAGCTATATTCATTGGATACTGTGATAATACAAAAGGATATAGGTTTATAATACCTACCTCTAAAACTGTGATTAAAAGCAGAGATGCTGTTTTCTTAGAGACCACAATAAAAAGAAACTATCTTCCTATAAATCTGACAGAGAAAGAAACAATGTGTGATACATCATTGGAGCAAAATGATAATTTTACATCTCTGAATTCCAATGTCACAACAGACACTTCAACCAGTACTAGTGAATATATGTCAGATCAAGACGATAACATAGATCCGGAGTATAAACCAAATTTAAATGTTCAACAATCGTCAACACCTTCTAAAATAACATTGAGACCAAGAAACAGAGAATTATCAAAACTAAATGAAAATAAAGATAGATCTTACCTGTGCTACAGTGAAGAAAAGATAAATTCTATTCCTCAGAATTACAAAGAAGCTTTAACCTCAATTGAATCTGAAAAGTGGAAAACTTCAATAAAAGAAGAACTAGAATCACATTCTAAAAATGTTACTTGGACATTGGTAGAAAAATCCCAAAGCTTCAAGCCTATCGGATGTAAGTGGGTATTTCGCATCAAAGATGAACCAACAGGTCCTCGTTACAAGTCAAGGCTCTGCGCAAAAGGCTATGCACAAAAAGAAGGGATTGATTTTGATGAAACTTTTGCACCGACCGTGAGGTATGACTCTGTAAGATTATTATTATCACTTGCAGCTCAGAAAAATTTTCAGATAATCCAATTCGACGTTACCACTGCTTTCCTGTATGGTGACCTGGAAGAAGTAATTTACATGACTCCGCCTGAGGGATTAAACTGCAACCCAAACATGGTATGTAAACTTAATAAATCCTTATATGGGCTAAAACAGGCACCAAGATGTTGGAATACAAAATTTAATTCAGTTTTAAAGAAATTTGGGTTTGAAAGATGTAAAGCAGATCAATGCATTTATAATGGATTAACTAGAGGAATAACATGTTACTTGTGTCTATATGTTGACGATGGTCTTTTACTTTGCAAAGATGAGTCAGTTTTAACTGAAGTAATTAATGATCTTCAAACCAATTTTGAAGTTAAAACATATCCTCTTTCCTGTTTTGTAGGAATGCAAATTGAAAAATCTAATAATCATATTTTTATACACCAGACCAAATATATTGAGCAATTATTGAAGAAGTTCAATATGACTGAAGCAAACTCTAACAGTGTACCGGCCGATCCACATGTCAAGCTCACAAAGACTGATAGGATACCTGAAAGAAAATATCCATACAGAGAAGCTGTAGGATCTCTCATACATGCAGCTACAGTAAGCCGGCCAGACATTTTGTTTGCAGTTAGTCAGGTGAGTAGATTCTTAAATTGTCATGATGAGACTCACTGGAATGCTGTTAAAAGAATACTTAAGTATCTTAAAGATACTAAAGATTATGGATTAAGCTACATGTCAAAGCCAGACAGCACCGATGTAGTAGGATACAGTGATGCTGACTTTGCCAACGATGTTGAAACAAGGCGTTCAACAACTGGTTATGTTTTTCTTAAAAATGGAGCCGCCATTACCTGGTCCTCACAAAGACAACAGACCGTGGCCTTGTCTACAACTGAGGCAGAGTTCATGGCTGCTTGTGCTACCACTAAAGAGGCCATGTGGTTAAGACAACTATTACAGGAAATAAGTGAATATAAACAACTGTCAGTGATCATAAACATTGACAATCAAAGTGCAATTAATGTTATTAAAAATAGTGAATTTCACAAGCGTTGCAAACACATAGATATTAAATATAATTTTATTAAAGAAAAATATTATGAAAATGTTATCAGTCTGAACTATGTTAACACAAACAATCAATATGCTGATATGTTTACCAAAGCATTATCTAAGGATAAATTCATATATATGAGAAAGAAAATAGGGATGTGCAAACTTAATAATTATGAGTAATTTATTTTTCTAAATTTGTAACTAAATATCATTGTGTATTTTAAGGCTTATTGTGTATTTTTTTTTTGTTACTTATGCTACACATAATAGAAGGCTCTAATTTGGTAAGAGTAATGAAATGTTAATTTAAATACGAGCCTTTTGATAAAAGTCCATAGTTTGTTAGACTGTATTATTAGTCTATGCTTTATGGTTTTGTGTCTATTCTCTCTATTCCGTGACACTACGAGTAACGTTGTACTTAATATTGTAAAACCTATAAATAAATGCTTTTCACATTTAAAAGCCGCCTTCCACTTATTTAAAATTCAACAATTGGACTGTCTGTATGGGACTTAGTCCACAAGAAAGACAATGCATCTCATTTCGATAATCCAGAATCAATGTAGGTGACTATGAACCTTTAAAATTAACTTACTATTAAGTGACATTAGCATTAACTTACTTTTGATTGAAATGTGTGCTTCTTGACGTCCTTATAATATGTAAAAAAAGTATTTCGGAGCATCTATAAAATATCGGTTGAATTGAGGTGGAATGGAGAGTAAGTATATCGAGAAACCCCTACTTGTTTGTGCAGTATAAAGTTCACTGTAGTCGCCGTGCGCGAGAGACCTCTCTTAAGTCATTCTACGAGTGAAGTCATTCTTCGAGTGCGCTAAGATAGTGTCGCGTTCTGTTTGTTGTAGTAATTCTTCTAGTACAGGCAAGGAGGATGGTGTTGCTGAGAGGCTGCCCTGTGTTACACTGAGATAAGTAGTGTTGCTGTTTGTTTGCATGCTTTGGTATTATCATGTAATTACGTACGTTATACTGGTATGTGATTGTGGCGGGGACGTGTAACGATGTGGTCGAACTGTAGTTTCACTATACTGAATTTATAGTGCGTTACGTTGTCTTATCTTATTACTCATAATGATTAATTGCGTAAGCAAGAGAGCAAGTTGAACATTCGCTATCTCATTTTTATTATTATTAACAACTAACGCAATCCTGATGTATTTCCGAGATCAAAATTGCAATCCTCTGCTGAATCTCTGACAAGAATAATATATAAACAAATAAGTTTTCTGCTTAGGAGTCTGTCTGTGTAGATACCACCCTTTTAACTGTTTCTGCCACCAAGCAGCATTGTCTGCTCTGGTGTGTTCTGGTATAAATCTGAAGGGTATAAAAAGTCCGTATAATTACATGCATTCTGTCTTAGTCCTTGGAGGGGGCAACACGTCTGTAGCCTTCTTTGTTTGAAGATAGCTGCAGGTGTCCATGGACTGCAGCAGCTACTTAATATTATGATGAGATGGATTATAAGTTCTTTTGTAACTTTCATTTATATAAATTAAAGAATCATGGAAAAATTTAACTTGCAATTTGCATCGCGTGCTTAACATTCCGTTGAGCTAACGTTAAGGCCATAGTTCTCAAGCGTGGGAACTTGTTCTAAAACATCCACATTGACATTTTCTAGTTACACAGACGCGTCGCGCAGTGTTAGTATAACCACCCTGGATATAAATAAATTACTTACTGTGCTTTGCACAAGCTACATAACCATGACGCGTTCGTCTCTGTAGGATGTTTATGAATATCACATGAAACACGCATCGTATGTAGCCATTAGCTTGTCACATAGCGAAGTTCGCAGGCCCGTAGTGAATAGCCGGTGGTAAAGGGTGGGATCACAGTGTACGCTTTCTAGGTGTTATGTTAACTAATATTTTTATTTTTTTATGGACAATATTATAATATTATCAATTTTTTGTGTGATATGTAAAATGTGGCTTTCATAGATGAGCTTTTATTAAAAATTAGAGGTTAATACAGATTAAAACTATCACAGTGGTTTGAACAAACTATATTTTATGTGCACTAATAAAAAACTAAGACTAGATAACTTCAATATTTCCCATGATCACATACGGCACTCTTGTATGGTGGGGCAAAACAAATGAATTCACCACTATTAACCCAGATAAGTGTGAAACTATTTTTATCCTAGAAAGTTGTGATTTTTTTATAAATGTTTTAATATAGCCCCAATATCTTAGGAAAAATATTAAAAAAAAATTTCCTCCGGAAAAGCTGAAAAATCATATCCCATATATGGGTCGGTCGGCTTACTTACAAGCTTTGATTAATACGTATAAGGAAACATAAATAAAACACGTTTTAGTGAAACAAGAATTATTTATTAATATAGATCTGTAAAAACGTTATGTTGAATGGTAACTTAGAAAACATTCTTTGGGATGTAAGTGTATGTTACATTTCACACAAATATAATTGCAGTTTTTTTTTACATATTTTACATTTTAAAATTTTGCTTACATAGTTTAAACTAGGTGGCCCTGTTGATCGTATCTTAAATATTCAAGGTGGTTTTTTGGTACAGGACAAGGTCCAAGTTTTTCGCACCTTTTATAAATTTCTAATAAGGCTCTAGTAACAGATCTGCGAAAACTGAGGTGATCAAATTCTCCACCATCAAGACGATACAATTGCCATTAATTATGCAGTGCCATATCAATTCTATGACAAAATAAAGCAAAGTACCATTTTTGCCTCTGATGCAGGTTCTGTACAGGCCTACATTCTGATCGAAACGATCAACGCCTCCCATGTTTTCATTGTATATTTTGACAATGTACGGTTGGTCAACCTGTATATATTTTTTTAGATGTTGCGAAAAACTCCTTGTTTTTTGTAATGGCTCAAAAGACTCTACTTTAGAGGCAACAGTAACAATACTGTTATCATTCCACCAAGGAAGTTTTGCTAGGAAGAAAACTTCTTCTAAATCGCACAGTGGTGGATCGCTAGTCATCGAGATGGTAAAGATGGTATCGCGAGTTTTTTTTATAATTTTATATAATTTAAACTTAATAATTTAGCATTATTTACTTGAGAATAGATATGTGTGATGTTTGTCTTGGCCACATGGAAGGTTATATTGATAAGGATATTTATCAAGAGCATGTTATCGAAAAAAGTAAAACGAGGGAAGAGAAGGCGAAGGATAAAGAGGATGCAGCATTATGACATTGCATTTTATTAACAATGGACTTAGAATCGGTGAAAGTTTGCACTTACTCCACTGCAAGCGTTTTTATTTTAAGACAAATTTGGTATGCCTTAATTTTACACTCTGACTTGATATCACGCCATTGCATATGTTATTGGTTCACAAAAACGGCGGTATATCTTACAGCAAGAACTTTTACATCATCTATGTTAGATTTCTTATAACGCCGTTGCTTTTTGTAAAAAAATACTAATAACTATTTATTCCGACGATTGTACGTACCAAAATTGGAAATTTGAACAAATGTGCTTCTTCACATGAAGTCATCATAACCCAAATATATATCGAACGTGGTTACACTCAAATGGAGTGTGATTCGGTACACAATGCGATTGAAAGTAAGCTTCCAAATCGCTTTATTAATTTGCTGTGTGATTACGTTTCGGCTACTAGAGAAGTAAGGGCATCAAAACCCTGCAAAGTTATTCAGATTGACCATAGTTTTGTTAAAATTTATGCCAATACATCTACTTGGATTTACAAAACCATAAGACCAGGGCGCAAAGCAGATGATCCCGCTGTTACAGATTTTAAGAATATATATAATTATTTTATATGTTAATATAATTTATTTTAAATGTCTGTTTGAGTAATTTCTATTGTCTTTTTAGGTATTTTGAAGGTCGTTTTTAGTTATTTTGAAGTATTTTTCGTTATTTTGGAGACAACATTTAATGTACGTTGTTTCACTTTCTTTTTTTTTCTTTTCTTTCTAGTATCTTTCTTTTCAAATCAGAAAAATGTTTTTTTGTCTTCTTTAAAGTAAACTTATTTGAGACATTTGTACTTAACCATCGATATATATCGCGTACACGAAGATCAATAGAACAACAAAAGGATGTGCAATCGCCATGAAAATTGAGACGGCACTGAAAGTTGCTACGTGAGTGTTCTTTAGTATATTATATTTCCACTCGCTTGAAGCTGAATTTCGTTTCTTTCTGATAGAAGCGCCGACTCATGGCATCAACTAAGTGGTTTAGTGAGAGACTTGGTCTAGCGTTCGTAAACGTGACTGCTGCTCATGAGTTTCCGGATTTGAATCCCGGGTTGCCCCAACAAATATATGTTATTCTGTCTATAAATTCTTAATACTCGTTGGTACTACAAGAGTGAAGAAATAGAGACCACTATAATCCTGTCCTGCTCAGATACATAGTCTCCGTTGAGTCTTGCTGCTGCAAATAAAATCCGGCCATGGGGGATATTGTTATGACTCAGCTAAATTGCGTAAATTTATTTATGTAGTCTTTACGTAGCCTTTTAATTTTACATATAAAAAAATTGATCTAACGTCAACGGTTTTGAGAAAATGTCAAGTATTAGAAACGAATGCACTTCACTATCTAGCGTTTCATTTCTACTTCTTCCGAATGAGACAATAATAATTACATACGACAATAATAACATACTGGATAGTTGTGTTCGTTTACATGTGTCTTTTAGTTATAACACAGGGAAGCGATCATATCCTAAATGGTACTCACCTGCTTTAATAAAAATAATTAAGAGAAAACCATAGCTCACACTAGTTAGAAAAAATTCAATAATAAATTAGATTACGATGAGTTTTCGTTACTCCGAGCAAGAGAACGCCGTGTTCAGAGAGAATACTTTAATAAATTTACGTCAAGTTGTAAAAATAGCATAAAAACACATCCTAAAACGTTCTGGACTTTCGTCAAAGCCATTCGGGGCGGGTCAGGATACCCTAAGAAAATGTCTTTGAAAGGTACAGAGAACACCGAAGGTATAGACACATGCAATGCTTTCAACTCATTCTTCAAGAGCGTATTTGGTGTACCTAGTAATAACTACATATATCCACATACGGAATCATTGTATACTGACACCGTTTCTAATGTACAGACAAACGCTGCAATAATTGAAAAAATGTTGAATACTTTGGTATGAACAAAGGTGCCGGTAGTGATGGGTTACCTTCTTTTTTTTGGTGACGATGCGCTAAATCACTTGCTCTCCCCTTGACTATTATATTTAATCGCTCTCTGCGTGAAGGGATATTTCCGCATCAATGGAAGTGTGCACACATAGTCCCTGTACCAAGAAGGGATCACGTACAGAAATAAATAATTATAGAGGCATTTCTATTTTGAACACCGCACCTAAAATCCTTGAACGAGTAGTATATAACGTAATTTACTCCATGCTCTCACGTGCCTTCCCTGAGCAGCAACATGGTTTTTTACAAAGGCGATCCACCACTACGAACCTGGCAAGTTTTTCTTCTTTTGTCCTTGAAAGTATGGATCAAGGTGGGCAGGTTGATGTGATCTACACTGATTTTGAAAAAGCTTTCGATCGTGTGGATCACATGATCCTGCTCAACAAATAACAAATATTAGGGATTCACGGTTACTTGCTCCGGTGGACTGAATCATATCTCACTAACCGGTCACAACCAGTCGTGATAGGTGATTTCCGTTCGAGCTACATAAACATACCTACAGGTGTTCCGCAGGGCTCTCACTTAGGTCCAATTTTTTACAATTCTTACCTATATGACATTGGTTCGTGCATTGTTCTCACAAATTATCTCATGTATGCAGATGATAAGAAGATTTTTTGTAAAATTAACACCATGCATGACTGCCTATTGATACAAAAGGACTGGACCGTTTATTTGAATACTAAAAATAAATAATATAACTGTAAATGCAAGCAAGTGCGAATCTATTAGTTTTGCATGGAAATCTAAGCCAATTCTAAATAAATATCACTTTGACGGATTAGAAATCAGCCGAAAAATAAGTGTTAGGGATTTAGGCGTATATTTTGATCATAAAAAGATACTATCCGAACACATTGATTACGTTATCGGTAAAGCTTATAAAAATCATGGTTCAAATCCTCTGTAAACCATTCTCGAATATGAATGTAATTAAAATGGTTTAATTTGCGAATTTCAGATGTGTTTTGGAATATGCTAGTTCGATATTGTCTACACAGTACAATGTCTACAAAAGCTGCCTTGAGCGTATTCAAAAAATATTTGTAAAAATCGGAATAAAATCGATAATTACACAGACAGTTGCACTGAGCACGATCTCTTATCTTTGGAACACAGGCGTGTTTTGCTTGACATGGCTTTGTTATATGACAAAATAAACAGTAATATTGACTGTACATGTCTTGTCTCAAGAATCACCTTTCGTACTCCAAAATTACGCACCCGCAATACTACATTGTTACAGACTCCCTGGCATCATTCAAACTACTGTCGAAACACTGTTCTTTCGCGGCTTGCTCGTACATATAATGAACAATTTGGACACATTAACCTTTTTGCGAATTCTAAACTTAAGTTTAAAGATTACATCAAGAAAACTATTAAGAAATAGAGCAGTTGATTAAAAATCACATACAATCATATATTCTCACATCTATTTTCTTTATGTGTATTTTTTGAGACTACTAATATTTATATAAGTACTTAAGTTAATTTATTTAATATATATTATAATTAATTATTTCTTTTACATTTTATATGTTTATGTTCATAAGTATGTATGTATATATATATATATATATATATATATATATATATATATAAAGGTAATGTAAAATATCATTCTACATGACTCTCTCTCTCCTGATCTGTTAACTTATGACTACCTCCATAATTATAATGAATTGCTTATAATTTTGCTTATGATTTATCTATTACATTGTATGTCATTTTAACAGTGATAGAGCCACGCGGCAGCTTTTGCTATCGCACGGATGGGCCGGCTCGAACCGGGGTGGTACCACGACCTCACAGAAAACCAGCGTGAAGTAGAGGTTTACCTCTGCGTTTCGCTTGATGAGTGCATGTGGCCGAAAGCCCTTTTTACTGGAAATGAGGCATTCCATCTTAGTCCTCACGGGTGACAACGCATCTACATTTTGATTTGTAATAGAGGATAGATGTAGATGTCTATGGGCCGCAGTAACCACTTACCATCAGGTGGACTGTGTGCTCGTTTGTCACCCTTATCCTATAAAAAAAAAATTGTTCTTCCTTCCTTTCCTTCCAACAACAATACAACTACATTATTATCAAGCAATATAAGGGAAACCTTTTATTGGCCATTCTTTTGGTTTGTTACATTAATGTTAATATTTACTATATACGCTGTTGGTTTTCTAAATAAATTAAATAAATAAATAAATATACTTACATATTTTTTAATATTCTAACCCAGTGCGTTTACATTATCGCACCTGAAGGCAAGTGATGATGCAGCCAAGGATGGTAAAGCGCACTGGCTTAAAAATAATTTTCACTCTTGCCTTGAAAACACCTACATATTTTCTCAGTAGAATTCTAAATATGCACTACTTTTTACTAACCGTAAAACTCTAAGGGTATATTAAGGCGCTAAAATAGAACATATTCTATACTTAGGCCTAATCTTAAACATTTAAAACTTGCATTCAAAACCGGTTTGACGGCTTGGGCCGGCCGGACTCGTTTTGCACGCGGCGGCCGCGCCCTCACGAACAGTCTGGAACAATGAATTGTCCGCGACGGTCGTGTCGGTTAGTCGTCTGGAATTTACGCTCGGAACGTTAGGTCGCGTTAAGACCCCCTCTGATTGCGTTGTCTTATTTCGCGTGTTTACGTGACAACAAGGCTTCCTTGAATTTTGAGTGATTAACTTAACTTCGAATGCCGTTAATTTGTGTAGACGAGTTGCTGTTGTGGCATTTTAATATCTTACGAAGGAATTTTGCTTTGTCGGGTGGAACGCTAAATCTTTGTGACCCGATAGAAGGTCGCGTCGGTCGGACCGAACCCTCTGGTTAACCGTCGAGTGTGTTACTCATGGGCCCTAGTACAACGACTTCTGTCGGGGCAACTGAGGGCCGTTGCATACTATATCAAACAAATATTAAAATATCTTCAAAATTTAATTATCAAAATTCTAAATTGGGCAATATTAAGCGTAGGCGGGAATAAATTTCATTGAAAATACGTGGCACAGTTGCAATACTCTAGTGCAAAGACAGTTATTTTGCGTGGTGTCCATCCAGTTCGAATTTTTCAAACAAAACTAAATCGAATAATTTCATGAAATTAAATTTCTGATTTTACATAATAGGCCGGGGAAAAGTTTCTTCGTGTATTGTTTATATAAAATTGAACAATACCTCTCTGGTTGTACTATTTATATTTGTCTGGTTTTAATATCAATACATAAAAGAAAAAGAAAAATTTTAATTAAAACAATTTCCCGCTATTTTTCGATTGTTTTCTATCCGCCAAAATGAGTGAATCTAACGAAGAAAATCGATACTGTCTTAAGTTTTATTACAAAAAAATGCGACTAAAGCCGCGAAAAAAAATTGTTACGTTTATAGACCTAATGCAGTGTCAGTAAGAGTAGCATAAAGTTGCTTTAAGCGTTTTCAGTCCCATAATTTCGATGCTCGCTCTGGTCACCCTCATAAGGATAAAGTCGATGCCATTTTTAAAAGTGGAGGAAAATCGGCATTTTAGTAACAACATAGCCGAGGCATTGAAGATTGACCACAAAACAGTTTTAATCCATGTGCAAAAGTCTAGCTATACAAAAAACCTCGATATTTGGGTACCACACGAGCTCACTGAAAGAAACCCTAATAAAACGTTTACTCATTTGCGATTTTCTATTCTAGCCTGTTGAAACCGAACGATTTTTGAAAAGATTGATCACTGATGATGAAAAGTGGATCACCTATAACAAGAATGTGCAGGAAGATCATGGTCAAAGGGTTGTCAAGCTCTAGAGACTGCAGCGAATCCCGCAATAACACGCAATAAGGGGATTCTCTGTGGTGGGATGTGTATGGGGTATGTATTATGAACTTTTTCCGCCAAGCGAAACAAACGATACGAATCTCTACTATTAACAACTAAAGAGACTCAAGCAACAAATTGAGAAATAACGTCCGGAATTTATCAACCGAAAAGGAGTGATTTTTCATCACGATAACGCCAGACCACAGACATATTTAGCCACTCAGCAAACATTGAGAGAGCTTGGGAAGTGTTAATGCATCCACCATATAGTTTTGAACTTGCACCCTCATATTTTCAACTGTTTGGGTCTCTTCAGAAATCTTTGGGTAGTGTTAGGTTAACATCAAGAGAAGACTGTCATAATAAATTGTCGCTTTTTTTATCAAAAATCCTAAGATTTCTAGAGCTACGGGATAATCGCACTACCTACAAGATGGCAACAAGTTATTGAACCAAGTGGCAAATATAAAATAATATATTTAAATGTAATTAAACTTCTAAAAAAATGTCTTGAATTTGTATATGAAAAACATCAAACTTTTTCCTCGACATTGTACTTTATAAGAAAACAGCACTTTGTAATTTTTTGTATGTTTGTTGTTTGTTTGTTTGCCTTACTCATAAAAATAGACGTAAATTTAAGAAATGTTTATACTTAATCTCACTCTCACTCTCTTTTTCTCTCGTCACTAAAGGACCATAAAAAGAGACAAGTATAGAGACAATAAATGCCTCAATTAAGTAAACGATAGTCAACGATTATCATGAAGGCCATTTTAAATGTTTTCCAGTTATTAAAATTTTGTAATAATATATATGACTACATATTGACAAAAAATTATTACTGAATTTTTGAATAAGAGCAGTATTGTGGTTCAAAGTTCAAAGAAGAAAGAGCTTTTGTTTGGAGTTTGCTACAGTTGTATATGAAATGCAGTAGCCAATTACCATTAGAGGTTACACGTCACGTTTCTTACGATAATGTTACACTTTCTTTGGATAAAAAGGATAATATATCATTTATTAATAACTTTAAAATAGTGTCGCCTATCGGGTCCAAATTTTGTAACTTTCTTTATTGCCAATAAGCCAACATATATAGGATGCGGTATTAGCATCAATGGCGAGTACATCACTCACCTTCGATTTGCCGACGATATAGTCCTTATAGCAGAATCGCTGGAGGACCTAAGCACTATGCTCAATGACCTCAATAGTGTCTTCCAACGGATAGGTCTTAAGATGAACATGGACAAAACAAAGATCATGTTTAATGTCCATGTCACACCTATGCCGGTAGTTGTTGGGAGCACTAAGCTCGAAGTTGTTGACGAGTATGTTTACCTGCGACAAATAGTCCGACTAGGTAAGTCCAACTTCGACCGAGAGGTCAATCGACGGATTCTACTCGGCTGGGCAGCGTTCGGGAAGCTACGACACATCTTCTCGTCAGACATACCTCAAAATCTTAAAACGAAATTGTACAACCAGTGCGTGTTGCCAGTGATGACTTACGGAATTGAGACGTGGTCCTTCACTGCTGGCCGTATGAGGAAGCTCAAGGTCGCTCAGCGAGCTATGGAGAGGGCTATGCTCGGAGTTTCTCTGCGTGATAAACTTAGGAATGAGTATATCCGCAGTAGAACCAGAGTAACCGACATAGCCCAACGGATTAGTAAGCTGAAGTGGCAGTGGGCCGGCCATATAGCTCGAAGAACCGACAACCGATGGGGAAGAAAGGTTCTCGAGTGGCAGCCTCGTACCGGTAGGCGAAGTGTAGGGCGTCCCCCCACGAGATGGAGTGACGACCTGGTAAGACATGCAGGAAGTCGATGGATGCAGGTGGCTCAGGACCGTGCTTTGTGGCATTCTTTGGGGGAGGCCTATGTTCAGCAGTGGACTTGTGAAGGGCTGTAATGATGATGATGATGATGATGATGATATTGTGAATATAAAATATTTTGGTCTATAAATACCTAGTCAGGTCATAAATTCTGTCACATGTTTAATATAAAATAATTGAAACAAGTTTATTCATTATGTAACCATTTATATACCAAAATAAACTTAACAAAAGATAGATTCTTATGACACTAAAGTTTATTCAAAATGACCTCCGTGATTTTGAATACAGGCCTTCAATCTGCCCGGCCAGTCGTCTATCGCAGCACGAACGAGGTTCATGTCAATATCGGCGGCTGCCTTAATCAAGGATATCTTGAGTGACTCCAAATTGGGATGAGGCTTTTAGCACGCCTTTTTCTCCAAGTGTTGCCATATTTTGTAATCTAACGGATTCAAATCTGGACTGAAGGAGGGCCAGTCTTCGTGCCGGATGAAGTCGATTCCACGCGCCGCCAGCCAGTCTTGTGTGCTCTTCGCTCTATAAGCTGGCGACGAATCTTGTTGGAATACCCAGTGCCTGTTATTGAACATGGTATGAGAAACAGGTTCCACAAGGTTCGTCAGGACTGTATTTTGATACACAACTGCATTCGTTTTTACACCTTTCTCACAAAAATGTACCTCTGTTAAGCCCCAATAAGAAACTCCCAACCATACCATGAGCGAGGATGGAAAATGACCTCGTTGGACACGCGGAATACGGTTGCTCGCTTCTTCACTACTGTATGCGTACACTTTATCATTTTGTTTGTTGTAGCTCTCTTCTACGGTAAAAATGTTTTCATCCGAAAAAAGAATTTCCCGATATTTTTTACCCGCGTACCGCTTCAACAAAGCGCGGCATCTCTTCAGTCTCAGGTCCATTAGACGAGCATTTAAACGATTTCCTGTTTTTCTTCGATATGGCCGAAGCCCTAGGTCTTCATTTAACACCCTTTTCACCTTGGTTCTGCTTAACCCCATCTGAAGGGCCAACAGTTTCTGCTTACGTTTGGGATTTCTTTGAATTCGCGCCTTCACAGCTTTTATCACTGCTGGAGTCCTAACAGACCGAGGGCGACCACTTGTTGACCTGTCATCTACACTAGAGTCTTCATTGTATCGTTTGATAGTACGATAAACGAATCTTTTGGTTATATTCAAATTTTTCAGTATGACAAAAACATGGATTGGCGCGTAACCGCAACGACGCAACGCATTAACTGCAACACGGTCTTCTTTAAGCGTCCACTCCATATTTAAAACTGAGTAAAATTCTAAAAAGTATACAGTTTTATTTTCACAAACAATTCGAATTCAATAAACTTTTTTGTGGCCAGCATTCTAAAAGAAAAGTTTTTACTGTGTGACAATACTTATGACCTGACTGTGTATAGTACTTGTTTATAACTTGATAAACAACGTTACCTATCAAATCCTAGCATAGCTAAGATCCATCATTTTATCATTTTTTTTATATGATAAGGGTGACAAACGAGCACACAGTCCACCTGATGGTAAGTGGTTGCTGCGGCCGATAGACATCTACATCTATCCTCTATTACAAATCAAAATATAGATGCGTTGTCACCCGTGAGGACTAAGATGGAATGCCTCATTTCCAGTAGAAAGGGCCTCCGGCCACCTGCACTCACTAAGCGAAACGCAGAGGTAAATCTCTACTTCACGCTGGTTTTCTGTGAGGTCGTGGTACTATCCCGGTTCGAGCCGGCCCATCCTTGCGACAGCAAAAGATGCCGCGTGGCTCTACCACTGTGGGAAATCAATCATAAACATATTATGTGAATATGAACTCAATCAGTAAAGTTATTCAGAAATTACACGACCACTAACAGATGCGCCAAACTATTTAATTACTTGTAAAGATTTTGTTATTATAAAACTATCTGTTACGGTTAAAGAAAATGGGGGAAAATATTGGGACAATTTCGTGTGCAGTTACGAACCGATGAGTGACTAAGACATCAGGGTTTAGTAACTCGCGCATCGAATGCTGGCTATGGATTCAAATCAGTTATTGCAATCATTGTATTGTTGTACAATCAGGAATCAGAACATATAGCTGACGTAAAGCACCTACGCTCTGGGAACTCTGCAGTCTGTGAAAATGTTCAAGATCGTCCCGGCCATTACATCAGATTGGATAGACCACAAATCGTTGCAAAAGGACATTGATTCCTGTCAATGATGATACGCGAAGCTATTCAAATTAAATAGATAAGATAAATGGGTGATGCCATCTGCTTGGGATTCTTTAATTAACAAAATTAAATCCAAGCACAAGCATACCACTGCAAGACTTCAAGATACTGTGGGTACATTCTGCGTAAATCGAACCAAAAATCAATATTAAACAATTGAATCCCGATGTCACAGTTAGCCGGACTAACTGTGACATCGAGACGTCGAACATCTCAGTCCCCCCCGTGACCATGGGTTGCTGTAAAGCACCCGAAACGTTGGGAATTAAAACAGTAAATTAAACGCGATAAAATTCGTAAAAATAGTTTTATTCAATGTGTAGTGTTCGCTTAAGTATAAGAAACCATCAGTTATTGTAGTTATTTTTCAGATAGTTTTCTAAGCGATAGAGCTATCTTTCTGTCTTTTAGTTCATCTGGGTAGGTTACACCATCCTTACTATATATGTCACCAGATTTATTGATTTATTTATAATTAATTACAACGGTTTGCGCCAATAACAGTAATTAATAGGTAAAACTAAACATATAACATAATTAACATAATTCAAAAACAAATAACAAGTCAGAGATCAAACATACTTAACAATAACTAGAGGAAATAAAATAATATAAAACAGAATAAAGTGATAACAACATACAACTTATTTACCTAACAAACATGGCTTTCACATAACATGAGACAGTTTGACATGATCACCTGGAGTGTGTCATTAAAGATATCATATTCGGGGACTGTCTCCATTAAGGAGTTTAAAGCACCATGCATGCGACACAACGGGGATTGCGCGCGCGACGCAGTGCGGCAATGGGATGTGACGAACAGCCGGTGTCGTCGAGTAGGCCTATGACGCAGGTAGTTGTTAGGCACATAAAGTGTACGCAAAGTATTGTGCAGCTCTGGGGAATCTACCATGCTCCTTAAAATTTTTATGGCTATTAGGATCTGATCTCTGGCTCTACGCACTGAAAGGGAATTATATCCTAACATTCCCAGCAAGAAAAGCGTAGGATACATAAATGGATAATATCCGTAAATCTTCTTATATAAAAAACGCAGGAAGGCTTTCTGAACCTTTTCAATCAACAATTCAGATAACAGTGCTTGCAGTGCTGTATTATATTTAAAGAAACTTGTGAGCCAGTATAGTGACAGTCTGTAAGATATTCCATTATAATACTCAGAGGTGACTACGCATCTGTATTCTTCTTTGTTTGTCTGCAGGTGTCCACGGACTGCGTTAGCTGCTGAACATCAGGGGGACTGTAAATTCGTTGGTCACTTCAGTTTTATAAAAAAACTTTGTTGTCCACCCTGCACGTTATAAGGCATAACAAGGTTAGATTATAACGGAATAAGCCTTTTGCCTATTTTCTAGAAATATTCGAATTGGAAAAATTAAATATTTAATGCATCTATAAAAAGGGAACCAGTCATCTGATATTAAAAATAGAAAAAGTATTTTGTATTAAACTGACAAGCAAGGAAAAAGTAAAATGAATTTGAAGCATTCACTCGGGCGATCGGAGAACGGTCCTGAAATGCAATTTATTGTGAGAATATTTAATGAAATACATCAAATAGATGGCAATGTTAATATAAATATTTTATCTTCGTAAGTTCAGAATTTAAAACATGAGTGAATCATCATCTTAAAATGGATCTGAGTTTTAAATTTAGTTAAATGTTTCAACGAAATAAAAGAAAGTTAATCCAAATTAAGTAATAAATGATTATAGGCTGTGCACCTAAAGTGGTGACTACTTCCGTGTCATAAGAGGCGACACGGGGATAAAAGCAAAAGATGGCCAGCAGCGTCTTCGTTATAATAATTAACAACCTGAAAATACAAAATTAAAACTGCGGTAACCAATCCGCCTACTAAGTGTTACAACTATAGCATTGGTGATTCCCTTTCCGCTATGAGGCTATGAGGAGGGTATGGTCAGCAGTGGTATTTATTGGTTGTAATGAAGCATGAATTTATTATATTTATAAAGACTTGATATTAAAGTTTTCTGAATAGTTTAAATTGGGGACTGTATTATTTAGAATGACAAAATAAAATGTGTTTTTAACGTTATGGAAAATGAATCTCCACCTTATAGAAAAGTGAATAAACGAGTTCATGCTCAGAATCCATTTATATTACTAAAGTGAAATCCCGAGGCAACCATCTGATATTAGATATGGAAAATCAATCTTTGAATCCAGCTCAAGTAGAAAAATAATAGGAGTCTCGAACAATAAAAGAGAGAGAGAAAGCTTTGTGGTATATTAATGAAGAATTATTTAGAGTTAACTGCGGTAGCTTCCTAAAAATGTGACTAATAAATAATTAATAATTAAACTTTTTGATCGGTGCTTAAAATAGTTTATCAAACAATAATTAAGGCTCTAATTTCAAAAGGTACTTATGTAAAAATTATTTCTGTGAATCGGTTTGTACTTTATATACCACAAGTTCAAAATAACAAGTAATGTCATACTTATCTTCACGCACAATCCCTGACGGGGTAGCCAGAGAGAACAGATGGTCAAGTGTCACGATCCTTACATACCTCTTTCGCTTCTTTCAGATTCATTATCTTCTTCATACATGCACGTCTAGGTGTCCGAGTACTCTTGAACCTCCCCTCTTCGAGCAGTTTGCTCACATGGTCTTCGAAAGTTAGTCTCGGTCTACCTCGACACCTTTTAATATTAACTTTCGTGCTATATATTTTCTTCACCATTCGGTCTTCACTCATTCGCTCAACGTGCCCAAACCATCGAAGCACGCCCTTATCAATTTTTGTGATAAGGGCGTGATAAGTAATTAATAAATTCATTCATTAATAAATTCAAATACGTATCCATTATTTTAATATACATTAAAATATACATCCCCCATTTTTGTACTAATAGGGATTGAATTTTTTCTTCAAATTTATGTCGGGCCAGCCCTGGCAGGATATAAATTTAAATTTTAACAACAAATATTGTTTTATTCAATTCATCCGTTTCCGAGAAATCGGTGAACAAACTTAAGAAAATATAGGCGTCAAATTTAAAAAGTTTTTGGTTTTTGTATTTGGCTATTAAATAAGTTACGATTAAATGTAAGTAAATAGAATATAATAAATTACATATATATAGCTCGCTCTTACAGAATACCAGCGTAAAATAGCAGCTGCTGTGTTTCGTATGGTAAGTGGAGAGAACCGGAGGCCTTTTTTACTGGAAAAGAGGCATTTCGTGTTAGTCCTCACTGGTGATAACGCATCTGCATTTTGATTATTTATAGAGGAGATCTAGTAGATGCATATGGGTCACATACTTACCATCAGGTGGACTGTGTGCTCGATTGTCATCCTATCCTATTAAAAAAATAAATTGCAGACAAAAGTTAAGAGAGCAACGTGCGACGGCATTTTAATGAGCAATCCTTCGAGAAAAGATTCTTTGCGCTTTTTGATGCTTCATTATATACAAGGAAGAATGCTTCACGCACTGATTATTTCAGACAAAAATATTTACCTTTCATATTTAATTTATTAAAATTTTAATGGTTATAAACGGCTATTCATAATTATTAGAGTTATTAAAAAAGCAATATAAATTATAATGCTCTTATCACGTCTAAGCTTTTTCTGAATTTTGGTTTGTCGGATAAATTTTTACTCGAATCGGACTCGTCAAATATCGATTTCTAAATTTGACTCTATAATATAATTATTATACATACTTCATTTATTAATGTATGAATACTCTCCACATAAACGCTTTTTTTAAATTACAGAAAATTCACGATTGATTCAGCCAGTCGATTACGACGGCTCCGTGGCGCAGTGACTTATGGCCTAAATAATGAGTTGTAGCACTAATGGCCGCAGTTTCGAATCCCGCACTATTAGGATGGCTCGCCTTGGGCCCTTTTAAAAAAAGATACCCTTTGCTGCTTCAAAACTAATTTAATTTAATTACACTTCGGAATATTTTAAATTATACGAAAAATGTGTACCGAACAAAGTTTAGAGTTTGACTGCTTAAATTATATGAAATATCATTTTTATATACTTCAATAATGCTAATAATGGCAATTACTCGTTTATACATCGGTTCACAATATCTCTCCCCTTAAGATGGAGGCTTATCCTTTAAGATAAACGTAGGATACAATAAAGTTAAGATCCTAAGTTGATACAATAAAACATTAAAATACTTGAATACAGTGAAACCGTTCAAAAATTTAAATAATTTTAACAGATACAATTGCAATAGCTGAGACTTTATTTTAATTGACAATCTTATTTATTTTTTTTTATAGGATAAGGGTGACAAACGAGCACACAGTCCACCTGATGGTAAGTGGTTGCTGCGGCCCATAGACATCTTCATCTATCTTTGCTTGCGAATCAAAATGCAGATGCGTTGTCACCCATGAGGACTAAGATGGAATGCCTCATTTCCAGTAAAAAGGGCCTCCGGCCACCTGCACTCACCAAGCGAAACGCAGAGGTAAACCTCTACTTCACGCTGGTATTCTGTGAGGTCGTGGTACCACCCCGGTTTGAGCCGGCCCATCCGTGCGACAGCAAAAGCTGACGCGTGGCTCTACCACTGTTGAAAACTGTTGTTTATTAAATTTATAACTAAGACACGCAATAAAAAGGAATACATAGACTTTAAAAATTAATGAATTTGAATCGTTACATTATAAAGTAATAGTATTAATAAATTAATAACTAAGGACCATGTTTACAAAATTAAATAATGTTTGAAAAGTAATTCATAACTTTAATTGTTAATTAACAATATTAATATTAATTATCAAGTGATAACTATGACATGTTTTAAAAATATTAAAATAATTGTTAACACACCATGTCGTCAGAGTAAGTCATAGGCCCTACGTTCGCATAACTTAACACAAATTGTAAAATTAAAAGTCTTGTTAAAATTCAATTATTAATAAATACGCATTATTAAGAATTACTCTTAAACTACTGTTCAGATCTTAATCAAATTTATATGAGACCACATGATAAGCACCAGGTTTCAAACTAAAGCAGGACAATCAAAATCGGTCACCTAGAAAAGGTTCTGAGGATCACACATAAAAAACACAGTTGAATTAAGCACCTCCTCCTTTTTGAAGTCGGTTAAAAATAACTGTTTAAGTCATAGGCACTGCGTTCGCATAACTCAACAGAATGACTAATTAAATCACACGCACGACGCGACGTAAGCATAAGTAACTTAAAAAAATAATAACTCATTAAGTCATTGGCATGACGTTAGCATAAAGTAATAATCGATTAAGTCATTGGCACTTCGTTAGCAGATACTTTGTTCATATGTTCAAGTAAACAAAAAGGTTATAAATGTGTCAAAGCAAAAAAAATAACTACTGAAGGTAAATTTAAAGCTTGTATATTTAATGAATCGTCCTCATGTTGAATACTTACATTTGCCTCTTTATGCAGTTTTAGAGCTATGTAGTCTATGGCTCCAATTGCATCTGGGAATTGCTGTTGGGCATATTAAATTTTTTCTTTGGCTGCTCGCCGCTCTTCAGGGGTCATAGGGAATTTTATATGTTTTCTCAACAATTTTTGATTAACACCATGTATCACTCGGCTAACCGATTTTTAGCTCATGCTGCAACCCTACAGCATGCCAACTGATAGTATCCACTACCATAAAATGGAAGTGCCGTCAGTAGGTACCTATTTAGAAGGAAATAAAAGTAAAAATTAATACAATCGACAAATAGTGTTAGTTTTTAAAGTTATAGACAATTACATGATGATACTCACTTGAGAATCCACAGAATGTCCGCACGGCTGTTGTTCTTGAAGAGATGGTCCAAGTTCACCTACAAGCTCGGTAAACATATCTTTTGTAATTCTGTAAAAGTATAGAAATTGACTATCCTCTAAATCCAAGGGATTTTCACTTTCGCGCCAGTTGTGTGCGATTTGCCGACGTATAACCATAACACGCCAATGTTCGAGCACTGAACGTGCTCAGAGAGCAGTTCTGAAGGTAGCCACTTTCCGTCCATTCATGTTCCCTACACATCAAGTGTTCTTGGCATGTAGTGTACTAATTGTCCGTCAGTTGTTTATCCTCAACATCATATTAAAACAGCATACCGAACTTCCATTTAAATCCATAGACGGGAGAAGAATGGACTTAGTTTGTGTAAACCCTCAAACCAAACACGCATTTGTGAACAAATTTTACGTATTTTTAGGACCCTTTCTATATAACAAGCTCAACAAGTCACTAAAGGCATATTGTCTAAGTTATAAGAACTGTAATATAAGTGTAAGGGAATTTATAAATAAATTAAATTACGAAGACACAGAGAAGTTGTTAGAAATTCTAAAATAGTTTGCATTAATTGTAATTAACAATAATTGTTATTTAGTTATTTTATTTATTATATAATATAGTTTAATTATTTAAATATCTAGTGTCCTACATTATTAAACCGATTATATAAGTGATGTCTGAAACACAGGTACTCAACCTAGTTCAGGCAGGTAGCTAATATTATAAACTTGACTTTTCTATTTTTCTTTTGTAGATTATAAATTTTATAGCTACACATAGTTTTAATTTTATTATAGCATGTTATTTTTGTTAGACCTAATTTTACTTTATTTAATTTTATTCATATTTGTTCCTGTATGTAAACATGTGTAATTGGAAATGAAATAAATATTTATTATTATTATTATTATTACTGATAAATTCGCATTTTTCGAATTTCGAATTTTTGATTCGAATATTTCACAATAGAAATCGTAGAAACAGTATCACTAAGAAAATATAGGAGCTTTTCATTAAAATAAGTCTTTAATATAACGTGAGGCAGAGAAATATTATTATAAATATTATTTATTGTATAAGTTTTCTCACGTGTTTCCACCCTAGAAATTAACGTGAATTTTTCACTATTTGTGACGTCACGTTGATAACCATTAAATTTTTATAATAAAAATTATTAGAAGTTGAGAAATTATTTTAAACCTTTTAAATCCCTGATTTTTATTACCCTGTGTAAAAAATAACTTAGGAACACAGGAACAGCTATAATTTACCCTACACCCTCCGAGATACCCAGAATACTCCGCGAAAACCACGACATTCCAATTGCCGGAGATTTAGGATCTACGCGAATGTATAATCGAGTAAAAGAGAGGTATTTCTGGAAAAACATGCGGACAGACATCGAAACATACGTGAAGAATTGCTCCCAATGCCGAAGTAATAAAGCCTTAAGACAAGTTACTAAATCACCTATGCAAATTACTACCTCTTCCACCAAACCATTTGAACGAATCAGCCTCGACCTTGTAGGACCACTTCCAGAAGCTGGACTTAATAAACCCAAATTTATTGTTACGTTGCAGGACGACCTCACCAAGTATTCCTTCGCTTACCCTATCGCTAATGCGACTGCAGAAGAGACATGTGAATGTCTAGTGCACTTTATTTCTGTCTTCGGCATCCCGAAGTCTATTTTAACCGATCAAGGCACAAACTTCACCGCAGACCTATTTAAAAGAACCTGCAACTTCCTGAAAATTAAACATATCTGGTCTTCTCCATACCATCCTCAAACGCAAGGTGCACTTGAGCGCAGTCACTCCACACTTAAGGAGTACCTTAAATCTTATGTCAACGAAAATCATTCTGATTGGCATAAGTATGTTTATACCGCTATGTTGGCATATAACACATCTACTCATTCCACTACTAATTTCGCACCGTACGAACTCCTCTTCGGTCAGAAGCCTGTTATCCCGGACTCCGTCTACGAATTACAATCGGACCTAACATATCCAGAATATCTCAAATCTCTACACCATCGTCTAAAACTTTCACGCGAAAAAGCCTTAGAATACATACAAAGATCTAAGGAAAGATATAAACAGTATTACGACACCCGGTCACGGCCCGTTCAGTATAAAGTTGGATATTACGTATATCTCAAAAATCATGTGCGTCTGCGCAAAGCCCTTTCGCCTATTTGGAAAGGACCGTATAAAGTTGTAAAATCAATGGCAGAAACACCTTGACATTACTCATAAGTAGACGTCATGTGAAACATCACTATGACGAAGTTAAATTAGCTCCTAGATCTGAAACGTAACCCTAGTTATATACATAACACTAATTTTAATTATATTCTATTACAGTAATTCTGCGCTGAGTCAAGAATTCATTACGTCTTTGACGAACAGTCCTGGTATCTACTTCGACCCTTTAGGTTCCTTAAGTTTAGTTGATAGTTATCTTAGTGTAATTATCCCGTATGATGTATCTTTTATCAGTCCACATATTCTAAATCTGCGACTAGTCCTAGATAAATCCAAACAAGTATGTAATGATGGCAAAGTCTTTGATCGTTTAGAATGTACTAACCGTTGAACACCCGTTATAATGATATAACCCATGACAACTAAGCCATCTTTCATCTTACGTCTCACCAGTCGAGAAGGTCTGCACTTCTAGGATTCGTAGGCACTGCATCAAAAATGTTGTTTGGCACAATGGATGAAGACGATGCCACCCGATATGACAACGCCATTACAGAAGTAGAAATAGACCAAAAGAAATTAGCCCTCCTGATGTAGGAAAATATACTAGTCACTACCTCTTCGCTCAGATCTTTTAACGAAACTTTGCATAAAATTAGACTAAATGAAAACCACCTGAAAAACGCAATTGATGGACTGTCCCAAGACATCCTAAATCTAACTTACGCTTCAAAAGAATTAGGTATTAGATCTCGCATGCTGGAATTAACTTCCATGATAGAAAGTAGTCTCCTAGCCTTGTCCTTCAAAGTTGAGGACATAATTAATGCTATCATGTTTAGCAAATCTAATATCCTGTATCCTACTATTCTAACACCTAAAGAACTTTACCTCGAATTGGTCGAAAACTACAGATTCTTACCCGAATCTAAACAACTCTCAGTTCCTTTAAATCTCGATTACATGCATACTATTTTAAATATATCAGAAATAACTTGTTACTTCAATATAGAAATAGTAGTGTTTGCAGTAAAAATCCCTCTCATTAACCCTATACACTTAAACATATATCATAACTTACCTTCACTGGTCCCTCATGACAAATATAATCCAGAGTCATATTCGACCATCATTCCATCCTCCAAATATATTGGTATAAGCAAAGATAGATCAATGTATTGTAAGTTAGATAACCTAGATTATTGTAAAGTAATAAAAAATTATCCTTACCTTTGTCAAACACCAATACTGTTTTCCTCTTCCGCGATGCCCTCCTGTGAAAGCGAAATTATTACAAAAGTACTAACCTCAATCCCTTCGATTTGTGAAACTAAATTTATTCATGGTCACGTTAGCATCTGGCCAATACGCTATAATAGATGGTTATTTGTAACTTCTGAAAAAACTAAAATAAGTATTGAATGTAATAACTCCCAAGTTACTGAAACAGAATTAAGTGGAAATGGTATATTGTACTTACCTCCTGAATGTGTAGCCTACTGTAAAGACACTCGTTTAACACCGCTTGAAAATCGTGAAATTCAACTGAAAACTATTTATTGTAACTAATTTTAACATTTTAAATGATTCCTGTTGTAATATTGAAGCATATAATAATATTGCATCAAACTTACCGGTAGTTAATCTTAAGAATGTTAACTTAGATTCCTTAGCTTATGATGATCCTGAAATCCTGAAAAGTCTTAACAGTATAATTGAAAAACCACATATTGTTTTATATCAAAAATATTATTCAGGTATCACAATTGTAATTATATATTTTATTATGTGCTTTATTATTTATAAGATGTATAAAACTGGCATACACAAGAAAATAATGAAATCTAAAGAAAATAAAACTCCTGGAAATAAGGACATTGAATTAGATGACAGTAACCCCTCAAACATTAACACGGGAACTTGTATTTCATTTACTATAACATAAACTCCACTTTTAAGGGTGTAGTTTATTCTAAATCGGGGGGCTGTTACGGTTTTCCAATGCTAGGGAAAACCCTTAACCATAGGTAATAAGTGATTACATAGATTTCCTCTTAATATTCATGTCATCATTTAAAGGCAGCTTTGGTTCCCGCTCCCGGGAACAAGTCAGTTTCTGCCCGACCGCTGAATCCATAACACCTCTGTATCATCTCGTGTCTGCCAGTTTCGACTCCGGGCTAATTAAATTTTGTAACCATTTCTATTTCTAAATTATACTATTTCCTTTGTGTAACAAAAGTGTTTTTTTTTAAACCTAGTTTACGAGGTCCCGTATAACATATGTTGGGACTCCTTTCTTATCTAGGAGTAGGTTGTTACTGTCTTACCAACCTTTTGTCACCAAACAGCAATGCATCAAATGTTCCAGTTTCAAGGCTACCCAGTAAAATGCACTGCTGGACATGGCCGACTTTTATATTTTGGAACGTGAATGGCACGTGGAACGGTACGCGGCATGGCACGCATAGTGGCAATTGCAGCTTTAAACATTTCGTTTTTGACGTTCTCTATGGTCGCTGATATATTCTGATTTGGTATCAACGGGCCGGATGTACAACTACCTATCAAAGGTTTTGTGATCCTTTTGGCATTTCCACTAATAGCTATAGCACTGAGACACCCTTGGGGCGAGATAAGGTTATGGATTATTTTTTCCTACCATTTTATGAAATTATATACTACTGTTAGCAATAATGTCTTACATATTAAAATTAAATCGTAAACAGGTTGTTTGTCTTTTTGTATGTGCGTTTGTGTCCGCCAATCACCACAATGGTTGAACAGATTTGGATGTGGTTTTCAGTGATTTAACGGTTAGTGTCTATTTAATTGCATTCGATTAAAAAATAAAAAAAGATATGTATATTTCAGAGGAAGTCACACGCGCGCTCGAAGTGACGCTTACACTAGATTGAAGTGCATGAAGAAGAACAATCGTTGGTAAGCTGCTTTCCACGCCTTCAAAGAATTCTTCTTTTTTTATTGAGAAACGTTACCCCAACACTAGGATTTTCTCCTGTTTCGTAGAGGCAATTTACAAACAATTCGCACAAGGAGAAATATCCAGACCCGGAACAATTAATTGTAGGCCATACAAATAATTGTTCTGTGTGGGATTCGAATCCGCGGTCCCCAGCGCAGCAACTCCTTGCTAAGCCACCGCGCCACGAGGCCAACAAAATAACTTCACCAGTGTGACAATATGTATAAATTAGAGTTAAGTTTATAATAAAGTGTAGTCTAATTAAAGTCATATCAAGAGTAACAAGCCTCTCTTCTCATTGACACCTTTTCCTACACTACATAGGCTATTCTTCTTCAACTGTTAATTCACATCGCTGGGATAGACAGAACAGAGGTACAAGACGTCTAGTATTACGATCGTCAAACCGCTTGCTAAGTATGACGTTTAAGGCAAATTCTCTCTACGTGAGAGGCCCATCACCAGCAAGGGACCTTACGCGTTGATAATGATGATGATTATACCCAATACACGTTAAAGTTTTATTTGCATATACCTGTTAGTAGGATACGTAGATGATATAAATTTGCGCCTACGAAATTGCAGCAATGTTAGTATTCCACTAATAAAAACATATATAGTATAATTAAAATATTATTATGTTCTTTTTTTTAATAGAATATTGGTGACAAACGAGAACACAGTCCACCTGATGGTAAGTGGATGCTGTGGTCCACAGACATCTACATGTATCCTTTTTACCACACACAGAGATTAGCCTATTCTCCTTTATGGAAATCCCAAAATTGAGAATGAAATTCTAGGACGTTACTAATATAGATAAAGAAAAAAACGTATACGCTGAAATCATACGTTTATGTTTAAAAGAAAGTGAGATGTATGCCATTATGAAAGGAAAACATAATATTTTATATATCATCATCATCATCATCATTACAGCCCTTCACAAGTCCACTGCTGAATATAGGGCTCCCCCAAAGAATGACAGAAAGCACGGTCCTGAGCCACCTGCATCCATCGACTTCCTGCATATCTTACCAGATCGTCACTCCATCTAGTGGGGGGACGCCCTAAACTGCGCCTGCCGGTACGAGGCTGCCACTCAAGAACCTTTCTTCCCCATCGGTTGTCGGTTCTTCGAGCTATATGGCCGGCCCATGGCCACTTCAGCTTACTAATCCGTTGGGCTATGTCGGTCACTTTGGTTCTACTGCGGATATCCTCATTTCTGAATTTATCACGCAGAGAAACTTCGAGCATAGACTTCTCCATAGCTCGCAGAGCGACCTTGAGCTTTCTCATCCAGCCAGCAGTGAAGGACCACGTCTCAGTTCCGTATGTCATCACTGGCAACACGCACTGGGTGTACTATCTCGTTTTTAAGTTTTGAGGTATACCTGACGAGAAGATGTGCCGTAATTTCCCGAACGCTGCCCAACCGAGTTGAATCCGTCGATTGACCTCTCGATCGAAGTTGGACTTACCTAGTCGGACTATTTGTCCCAGGTAAACATACTCGTCAACAACTTCGAGCTTAGTGTTCCTAACAACTAAGGTGTGATATGGACATTAAACATGATCTTTGTCTTGTCCATGTTCATCTTAAGACCTATCCGTTGGGAAACACTATTGAGGTCATTGAGCATAGTGCTTAGGTCCTCCAGAGATTCTGCCATAAGGACTATATCGTCGGCAAATCGAAAGTGAGTGATGTACTGGCCATTGATTTTTATACCGTATCCTTTCCAGTCCAGAAGCTTGAAAACGTCTTCCAATGCAGCGGTGAAGAGTTTCGGGGATATGACGAAACCCTGTCTTACACCTCTCTGCAATTGGATAGGTTTTGTACTCTGGTTCTTTACTCGGATAGCCATCGTAACCTTACTGTACAAGCACTTCAACACTTCAATATACCGACAGTTAACTTGGCACTGCTAAAGGGACTACAGCACCGCCCAAATTTCGACGGAATCAAAGGCTTTCTCATAGTCCACATACGCCAGACATAGTAGCAAATTGTACTCCTCGGACTTCTGTACAATTTGCCGAAGGGTATGTATGTGGTCTATGGTGCTAAAGCCTTTTCGGAAACCGGCTTGTTCGGGAGGCTGGAAGTCGTCAAGTCTGCGCGCGAGACGATTTGTAATGACTCTCGAAAACAGCACGTAGACGCGGCTCCGAAGAAAAACCGGTCTGTAGTTCTTCAAGAGAGCGTTGTCGCCTTTCTTGAGGAATAAGACCACCGCACTTCTACTCCACGCCTCCGGTGTAATGCCACCATGGAGGACGGAATTAAAGAGCTTCTGAAGGACTTCAAGTACCGGTTTTCCACTCGCTTTCAGAAGCTCCGCTGTAATTTCATCCTCGACTGGGGTCTTGCCGTTTTTAAGGTGCTGGAGAGCCATTCTAATCTCGCTCAGACTGACGTCCGGGATATCAACGGAATAATGTCGGATAAGTCTAACACTAACATTTTATATATGCAATTATTTAAAAAAATGCACACACAAAGTGAATTATTACACAAACAGACGTACGCGTATACATTTTACATTTATACTAAATGTTACTTCAGGAATTAAAATGAACAGTAAAAGTGAACTAGTGAACTAAGTGAACTATTAAAACTGAACAGTCCCAGTGAAATCAGTTATGTACAAAGATACACATACGTGGAAAACAGAGATCTTTTTTTATTATTCGGTTAAAAAAGCACTCCGTGGTGAAACCATTCACAAGAAATGAAAAACCTTTATTTTCAAATTATACATAATTTCATTATTTTATAAAGTATATCCGTAGCTCATATGAAAGATTCAGAATAGTATTTCCTGGTCCGAATCAAAGGACAATATTATCATCATCTTCAACTATTTTAAAGGTACCGCCTTGCTAAGTATTATCATTTATCTAAAATATTTTTTTTATATATTATTTGATATATTTTTATACATGTTTTTATATATGTGACAAACGTGTACAATTTCCAGGAGATTGTAAGTAGATGTGGTCCGTAAACACCATCGTCTATCCTCGATTATAACTCAATGTGAAAATGTTACATTATCGAATTATCCCTGAGGATTAATATGCCCCTTTCCTTACCAGTTCACATCGCTTACCCTACAAATCATTCAGCATCAGCATTAAGCAGCAGTATTCTGTGAAAGTGGGGTATATAATATGCAAGAAATAAAGTTTTTGTATTAAGACTTCCGATTTATAGTGGAATAACAATCCTATTAATGCCAGGCGTGAAATACTCAGAGCAGCGATAGGTTGCACCCTGCAGGGTGAAAGGGTCTCATAATGTGATCGTCAATCTCGACGAGCGTGATCTTTAAAAAATCAATCCTAAATAAACAAGGCCAATGCCCATCAGTCATCTTTTACGGGCTAGTTAAATTTCGAAGATAACACAACGGTAAGGCTTAATTCAAAAATAAGCATCAAAATACAACGTAAATACACATTTTCGCTGCGGGGAAAAACACAACCCTATTGAATAATTTAGTTACAATCACTGGCCAGCTTGTTAATAGCGGCGCATACGCCGCGTAATAAAGGAACTGACGTAAATACTTCATAAACTGAGGTTAATACTCCATAGAGTATTTACGTCACTTTATTATACACGAAATCATTATTTTAAAAATTGCGATTTTTTAAAATTATATTAAGTTTTTAATAATTTTACTTTTAGTAACTAGATTATACTTATATGGTAGTCCTCTAAAAATTTAAAGAAAAAAGTCACTCTAGTTGTAACATTCAGTTTCTGATATTCTTTACTGTTAATAAAAAGTTATAACACATTTTATAACAAGTAGAAGCCGAATTTAAAATACTAAAACAATTTAATAAATAAAATATATGTGTATGTCAGCATCGACTTCTGAAGTAATCATGTGAAAATTATTTTATTTTAGTTAGCTCACTGAAATCGTTGTTCACATTATTTGAAATAAAAATTTTAAAATTATTTTCATTACAGATAACTTGTATCATCGTATGTATGTCATGTCTCACAGCGTGTAATTATACTGGCACCCTAAACTTTCAAGACAGCACAACAGTGGTGGCGCTGCGAATTAGTGAATACATATACACGTAATACCTACAAATGAAAAACCTACTGAAACGACATAGAAAGGGAACGATTCCTTCCATCAAGAAAACCAAATTCTATCCCTTTATCCTTTTAAATGTTATCTGTACCAATGAATTATCAATAGCATTTGGCATACATTGTAGAATCCAATTAGCGGTACCGCTAAGCTGTGCTACAGTCCTATTAAATATCTATATTATCTCTGGCATACATAAATTTGTACGAACATTTTTAATCGATATTACAGGTTATTTTTTGATATTTAAAACTACATACCGGAGACCCATTTTACTGAAAAAGAGGCATTCCGTCTTGGCCTTACGGGTGACAACGCATATGCATTTTGATTCATTATTGAGGATATATGTAGATGCCTATGGGTCACATCAGCCACTTATCATCGGGTGGACTGTGTGTTCGTTTGTCGCCCTATCCTATAAAAAAACAACAAGTACCAACATTAATATGTAAGTATTATTTGCAGTTAACTTTTAGTTTGGCAGTACATCCATTTATTTCCGGTCTCAAGTGAAAATTCAACGCCTATTACTAATATTATGGGGCAAAGCAAACTAAGTGCTCGATGATTTAACCGGTCTTATTTCTTCTTTTAGTTCTATTAGCATCAAATTGAGTTATTCATAGAGCGAACTTTTTGTTGATGATAATTTACCAACGTCCGAAAAAGATTAAATTGTTAGGAAATTTAACTCCTTAGCCCCAAATATAAAGATTATAATTAACAGCAAATCGCTTTACCTTTTAGGTGCTGCTATTCTTGATGAACCCTTTCAATGCTTTGTCAGTGAACAGATTTTAAAATTTGTGGAGTCATCCAGTTGTCTGAAAGAAATTAGCCCACACGTGGCTAAAACCACACATGGCTCTTTTTTCGTGCCAAATTTTACGAACGTGCTGAGGTGTTCAACTCTTTGGATACATGCCTCATTTTTAAATCTTCACGATGATATGATTTGGAAAACTACGATTAAAACTCTAAATTATCCACTAAATTAAAATTCCTGGGTTCAGGTCACACTTCCCGTTACACTTGGTGGTCTAGGCATCCGAAGAGTTTCCAGCGTAGCACTTCCAGCTTTCTTGTCTTCAGTCCATAGCACGTCAGACCTCATTGGAACAATTATTAACCCATCACTCGGTGATGTAGAGGTCTCCTGCTTGGCTGAGGTCAAGGAAGCCTGGAGCAATAAGACCAGGTTTTCCGACAAACTCAGCTTTGCAGAGGCTTTAGGATTAGCCGCTTAGTATCCAGGTTCAAAAAACTTTTTAGAAACCTGCGGAAACCCTACAGAGCGAGCTCGTCTCCTAGCATCTGAGGAGAAGGACTCGGGCTACTGGTTGAATGCACTGCTCTCGTCAAATATCGGAACACTCTTGGGTAGTACTACTTGCTATCAGCCTGAGATTAGGTTTAAAAACCAATGAGCTCCATCGCTGTCACTGTGGTAAAGAGGTCGACATTCATGGACACCACGCCTGGCTTGCCAGTCGACCGCTGGTCGCATCCTTCGCCATGCAGTCATTAATTACGTCATTCAACGGGCATTAACCAGTGCCAACGTACCTGCAATTTCATAGCCAACCTGTATATTGCGAGACGATGGCAAGACGCCTGACGGAATGACGCTTATTCCATGAAAAAATGGGCGCTCCTTAGTATGGGATGTGACTTGTATTGAAATATTAGCGCCACCACATCTCGCGGAAAATGCACAGAAGGCAGGTGCAGCTGCTGCTGTTGCCGAGTCTAACAAGCGGCGCAAATATGCAGCCCTTGGAGAGGGATACATGTTTGTGCCGTTTGGTGTAGAAACACTGGGGCCGTGGAGTCCTGAAGCAAGATATTTGTACGGAGATATCACGCCTTGTCAATGTCTCAGGTGACCCAAAAGCAATTGGCAGATATTTTGGTCAGCGGATCAACTTCGCAATAATGCGAGGCAACTCAATCAGTCTTTTGGGCACACTTTCAACTGACGGCGGCGATTTATCAAGTATGTTTTACTTAAATTAAGCTCCACATACCATATAATTTTGTATAACACTTTTTTCCTTTAATTTATTTTTTATGTTAATGTTAATCAGAAGTATTTATACCTTAATCTCATTTGTGTATGTTATATTTTATGTAATATTATTTTCTATGTTTCTAAAATCAAGAAATTCATAATTCAAAAGCCGTTAAAATTATTTCATGTTCTATTTTGGTTGAAACATAAATTATAATATTTGAAACTTCACTTTGTAATTTTAATTTTCCACATTTAATATATGAATATAATTTTTTACAGAAAAATAGCTATAATGTATATTTGGCGATCGCAGCAAAAGAGCAGATCACCGGGCAAATAATTCAGATCTCGGAGCAGTCAACACACATTGATGTTGTATGTAGGTACAGCCAATCGAGAAATACTAAGCCGTAATACCTATAATAGACTTCGTAAGGGTGTACTCGTAATCTATCTTTTACGGCCGTTTTGTAGTACAGTTTGTAGGTAAGTTAATGTAAGTAGATACTAAAATTTTGCAGCTATGTAGTTGTAGGAAAGGACTACGCTCTTATGCACAGAATATTATAACATGTTTCGTATAGTGAGTGTGGAGATACGGAGGCCTTTTTTACGGGAAACAGTGCATTTCATAGTCTTCGGGGGTGACAACACAATTGCAATTTAGTAAATGTCTATGAGCCACGGCAACCGCTTACAATAATTTGGACTGTGTGCTCGTTTGTCACCTAATCCTTTAAAAAGAGGCTTAAAAGGAAGAGGTGAAGAAGCAGGAGGACAAAAGAGAAAATTAAATAAAATAATATTGCCGTAATTCAAAACTTTGCTTTATAACAGAACATAAATCAGTTAACAGCAGATGACCATCAGTTTGACCGTGGTAATCATGATAACCTAGCACCAAATAATTTACAAAGCTTACGAACTTAAATGTAAATAGCGGCGAGGAATCTCATGTTTATTTAATGAAATATAACGGCGCTGTTGAAGCGAATTTGAAAATCTGCATTGATTATACTAATCAAAACAGATCTATTGTTAGATTTTATAACTATCTTCAGTATCCTGCGGCTAATTTTTGGTTAATTAATTGCCAACACTTATTTACCTACTACTAAACAATTTAACAACAGTTGGGATCCTATTTCATTAATTAAATTGTTCTTAAATTTATTCTCATATTTTATAGTTATCGATCACTATGTTGCTCACCATTCGATTCCTGGTATCTTTTCAACTGTAAATTTTAATTATTACAAGTATTTAAATCGCTCGGTGTAACGGGTAGTAGAAATAATTTTCAATCTAGTAGACGGTCTGGGTAGAACACCCTCTTATATATTTCAAATAGCAATGCTTATACTGCTGTGTTCTCGTTGGTATAGAGTGCTAGTATAATTACAAACTGAGGAATTCCATGTAAGTCCTCAGAAGCTATTATACACTTCTGTAGATTTCTGTGTTTGAAGTCAGCTGTAGGTGTCTATGGACTGCAATAGTCATTTTCCATCAGGTGGACTATAAATTCGATTCTCGTGGGTCGTGTCTGCATGCTTAAGATATAAAGTGTATTTTGAACATGATTAAAATAAAATAAGTACTTGGTCTAATATGCAATTAAAAAAATTCAAAATACAAAATTTTTATTCCATAATTTAGTCTAGTTACCTACCAAATTCCTTACAGTTTGTAATACAGATATTTCTTAAAAGTGAATTTTATGTTATATTTTATTACACGTTATTTTTTATACGTAGAAGAGCCATGCTGCAGCTATATTAGTAGTATAGTTGTAGCACGAATGGGTCGGCTCGACCGGGGAAGGCCCACGATCTCACAGAATACCAACGTAAAATAGCAGCTTGACACTATGTTTCGTATGGTGAGTGTAGAGAACCGGAGACCCTTTTTACTGGAAAAGAGGCATTTCATCTTAGTCCTCACGGATGACAATGCATCTGCGTTTTTATTCGCAAACGAGGATAAATGTAGACGTCTATGGGCCACAACAACCACTTACCATCAGGTGGACTGTGCGCTCGTTTGTCAACCTATCCTATAAAATAAAACCATCATAATAGCTATTGCGTTCAGTAAATAATACTACGGTAAGCGGCTAGAATTCACGTGACGTTTTCTTTAATTATATTTAAATCGTTACATTGTAGTCTATATTAATACATGAAGGGAAAACAATGTAACTGTTAACTTATTGCGCGCAGGAGTTCAGAAAGATAAAATTGTTATACATATATGAATCGACGGCTCAACTCGACGGATTCAACTCGTTTGGGCAGCGTTCGGGAAATTACGTCACATCTTCTCGTCAGGTTTACCTCAAAACTTGAAACCGAGACTGTACAACAAGGGCTGGCAGTCAACATGGGCAGTCTTGTACAAAGGGGCGTTAACGCTCACTTTGAGAAAGACTGTGTTAACAGTAGTCGTTTAGACTTCTATAGCGGTAAGACTTATTGTGTAAAGCTTGTCAATAAAAAAACAGCAGAATCGTTTACATGAGATAAGAAATTAATTATATAAAATCTACGAGTAGGATATACAAAAAATAACCAAAATAGTTATCGAATATGTGACATCATTCCTTGGAAATTGCTTTCGATTTCACTGATACTGCCTTAGAATACGCAAAAAGATTCATAAATAACCTTTTTTGCATAACATATTTTATGTTCGAAGCTTTTTTTTTTTTTTTTTTTAATAAATTAATAATAAATTTTATTAGAACTCAAATAAATGTTACACTTGTTCCGATTGAGCCCTAACTCCTGAACTAGGAATCCTGTATGTCAGGAGCTAGTCCCTTCCATACATTATGCACAAACATACAGTACTTTTTTCCTTGCGAAGTGTTAAATCGAAAAAGTGTTTGCAGGAATTGGTTTCACATGACTATGTACTATATAATATATTTTGATACAAATAGTTTTTTTATGAAACTGAAGTGACATACGAACTTGCACTTTACTTGATGAATCGTGGCCCATGCAGTCCATGGACAATTTTTTTTCTTTAACATGGAGAAATACCTATGTCCGACTTAAACCACATGTTTCACCTTTGTCGCTCAGTGGCAGGGTCACGGAAACACTGTTGCATACATCCGCGGTCCCACCAGCGCAGACCGCCCTATGGCGACTTCATCTCGGGAGAGGACTACTCCTCCTAATCTCCTTCTCAGGTAAAGCGCACCAGAAACTACGGCGTGCCTTCCTCTGCGGCCTCCAACTTAACCTGCGCAACGGACGCCACCGATGCGATGCGATGAATTGGCGCATCGGACACGGGGCCCCCGGGCCGGCCCTTCACCTCGGGCCAGCCACGTGGGTTCCTCTTTATTCATCGAGGGTGACCAAGCCACAGCTACTAAGCCCCGGCCACGACAAGGCAGGTACCCGTTCAGCGGGAGTCCATGGCACCTGCAGCCAGTTGCAGAAATAAAGTCTGATAATATATTAAGCAATTACATCACATCATTGTTGTTTGTTTTTCTGTTTTGAATTTCAATTAGAACATTCTTATTATATCTCATTTCAATCACTGCTTGTTTAGTCATTCTATTTAATACAGTCGTACGGAGCATAGTGACTAATCAAAGCCTTTGTTGTTTATGTACCTATATTTTTAATAAAGGCACAGTATAATAACCATAACCGTCGTCCAAACTCCACTGCTGAACATAGGCCTCCCCATAAATTGCCTCATAGGGTTAGATATTTTCCATAGTTGCTACGCTTGGCAGGTGGGTAGGTAACCGCAGTATTTTCTTAGTTGTCATTAGAAAGACGCTGCTTCTCATATCCTGGTTTGTTTTCTTCTTTAGCCTTTAACGATACCAACGAGACGATATGGGGTAATAAATAACATTCTTACAATCTACTACTATATTATGGTCAAAATAATACAATTCTGTATATGTAATAATTTTAGCATTACATTATTATTTTGGTTAATGGCTGCCGCTTATGAACAAATCTACTCACACTCTTATGATAAAGCTATTAAATGTTTTCCAATTCAAATTGTTCTTTTATTTCTTGACCATTTATGCGCTAAAACCACATGTGGTAAGTATGTCATTGTACCATTCTTAATTCTATTATCAATACCTATATTACTAATTTACCTTGTGTGTTGTATAGACATTTTACAGTGTCAATATTATAGTAGAACGTGGACAAAATAATAATATCCTCCAGGCTTAATTTTATTTAAAGCTGTGGGTGTCAAAAGAAACTAGACATATGCGCGGGACAAGATTGTTATTCACGGATGTATGTGCAAGCACGTGAGTTCTATCTACTCCATTGCTCTCAAAGACTGACGGTACAGCAATCCGAATCAAGAGGTGGGCAATTGCAGCAAACATAATTACATCCTTCACAAATACCTATAATTGATCATGACATAATATATCGTACACACATCTATATTCCACACACCGCGATCAATGCCAAAATAAAAAAAATAGGCTTATTCATTTTCACATTGTATCATATTCATATTGTACACGCACTGGTCAAATAACTACAATAAATAATGAACCTATAAACAATGAAATATGAGATCAATAAAATTAGAAAATAAAATTAAAATAAAAATAAAAATAAGTCGGATAATATTAAATAAAAACAACATTAAATATTTTGATTTTAGCTTTTTAGCTAAAATTATACTTGTAATGAAGAAAGAACGAAAAATAATATAATATTTTACACACTATAGCTTCCGAAGTCGATGCAAAGTAATAATCTATCGAAGAGTTAAGACCAAATCATGAAGGTATGGAGTAACATACCTACAAAAAGGTAAGTCACATTATTGAGTCCTTTTCTGAAGTTACCGAAATATTGATATCCATTTAGTATGCATATAGTAACTGCTAGGTGGGTCCCAATCATTATTCTCTTATTAAATTGTTATTAAACATATTTAAATTGAATTCAGACATAATTTGCTGAAAGTTTATACTAATTACTATTCTAAAAGTTGCGAGGGGTAAGGTTTATTTTTCCACGTGTGTAGTTTCCAATGATAACGAGAGCAAATAATGAAAGGTTCTGAATCACAACATAGAGACCGAACCACGTGTTGTCCAACTTTATTATCCGAACTAACGAACTGGAATTTTTGAATCTCTGTAGCGATCCGGCCATTTCACATTTCTGACGTTCGTTACGAAATAAGTATGAGACAATGTAAATAGTATTTACGCTACTTTGCAAACAAATAATTTCATAACGGATGTAAAAATGTCATTTAATATAACACACATGTAATGCTTTGAAGTAGAATAAGGATGTTTCGACATGTCGTACGTACAAATGTAGTATCTAAGTAACCGAGACAAGCAAATTTTAAAGTAGAGCAACATCAAGACTTCAAAAAATTTTAAGACCCTGTATGGATTTGATATAAGATATTCGTTTAAAGGCTTTTACTTGAAATAAAATATATCATAAAGTATAAATTTTATCTTTTTGAATTCAGGATTTTGTTTTATCACACATGCAAAATTTTATTCATCTAAGAATGTGGGTGCCGGTTTTTCCTTATAAAACGTGATACTGCTTTTTGCGCGGCTCCAATGCCTATTTGTTTTTGGAAGTTCCAATATATCTTAAATGTAAAGAAGTAACAGGTTACATTTTTCACCTTTTTTATATAGAGTGAGGCTAAAAGACGAGTATACAGACCACTTGATGCTAAGTGGATGCTGTGGTCTAAAGACATCTGCATTTATCCTTGATAAAGAAACAAGATACAGATGCGTTCACATCTCTGAGGACTAAGATGGAGTGCCTCGTTTCCAGTAAAAAGTGTCTCCGTTTCTTTACACAGACTATATAAAACACATCAAAAATGACCTGCTATTTTTCGCTGGTGCTGGGGCCCATAAACATCTACAATATTTCTTGATTAATAATCAAAATGCATATGCTTTGTCACCCCTGTTGACTAAGATGAAAAACCTCTTATCCACTTAAAAAGTATCCAGTTTTGTACACTCATTATATGCAACACAGCAGCATTTAGCTGCTATTTCACTTTGGAACTCTGAGAGATCGTGGTAGTTTCCTGGTCAAAAGTTTTTAGGCAGGTAAAATGTGCCGTGTAGTCACAATGGGTGCTTTAGTGATGAAGTATTTTGTTAAAATCGTATTGAACGTATTAAACCGATTAATTTGATGCCTTAAAGTTACAAAGTTAAAGAAGAAACAATGTCAAAGAAGACAAAAACTTTGGCAAGGGAATTTAAATACAAGATGTTTATGAAAAAAAAAAGCCTCTTTTGTTTCCGATTAAGTAATAACGTTATTCGTTTTTGTTATTCAAATCCGCTTAAAAATTATTTTAAAGCGTGTTAAAACTGATGGTTAATTATTTTATTTACGCCTATATTATTATTGTTTTTATTCGGTATTAATAACGTTAACAGTTATCTTTCTTATTCAAGTTACGTGGTAGAATCACGCTATAGCTATATTATGGCTGTAGATCAATGTTGTCGGCTCGATCGGTAATGGACTGCGCTCTAACAGAATACCAATGCAAATAAAAACGAGGCATTTTATCTTTATCCTCAGGGGTGGTAACACATCTTCTTTTATCATTTTGAATTTTCTAGGATAGATGTACTTATGGGCCAGAGCAACCACCCACCATCAGTGGACAGTGTGCTCGTTCCTCAAAATTATTTTATAAAAATATTAAAGTGACAAACAAGCATGCAGACCACCGGTAATTGGATACTGTAGTCTATCATCCATCCATCCGTACATTACAGCCTATAAAACTCCACTACTGAATATAGGCCTACCCCGTAGCCGTGGTTAACTATTACATTGGGACGTTCAATACCTTAGTCTCCACGTGGCCATGGGTTCTTTAAAGTGCTCGAAACGTCGGGAATATAAAATAAGTTATTATACGCGATAAAATCCGTGACAACTAGTTTTAGGTATCTCCTTTGTAACGATTCCTGGATTCGAAACCAAATTGGGGCAACACAAATTATTGGTGTTCGGATTAACCCCATATTTATTACTAACGACCCGCCCCCAACTTCCTCTGGATCTATTAATGTGGCGTCATTTACAATTCAGGTAATAATGAAATTCATTTATTTTATAAATGTCATTGTAGAAGCGTGCTCGTCGCGACCCCTGCCAGCTCTTTTCAGGGCTGCAATTCTACTCAGCTGCGCACCCATGCCAACGTGGATTAGGGCGTCCCCCAAGGCGACGCACACCAGCTAGTCCCCGTTGGTGTGGAATGCAGCGCAAAAAGCGGCGATGGGGACTGCCACCCGTCACGTACAGCCCGAAACGGCGGAAGGTGGAGGACAGAGTGCAGAGTTGGCACGTGGAATGTTAGAGGAGGCATGAAAGATAAGACGAATGAGTTGATTGAAATAATGAAATAAAGAGAATTAGATGTCGTGTGTATGTCGGAGACCAAACGGAAGGGTAGTGGTACTGAAGAGCTCCCTGGCGGGGCGTTAGCTCTATGGTCTGGAGTCCCGGAGAGCGAGAGCGCTCGCCAGGGAGTGGGGGTGCTGCTGTCGTCTCGGTTGGTCGATGTTATGACTGAATATAAGGTTGTGAACTCAAGACTTCTCTAAGTTCAGTTTAAATTGGGACTGACGAAGTTATTCCTTTTGCCTGTTTATGCGCCGGTAGATTCGTCGTCCAGGGCTGAGCTGGAGGAGTTTTGGGAGAATGTAAGAGAAGTTCTAGATTTGGCTTGGGGAAACGAAAAAATTGTTGTGTGAGGTGATTTGAATGGATGGGTTGGTACCGCTCGACCAGGGTACGAGTCAGTGCTTGGAAAGTTTGGCAATAAAAAGGTTAATGATGCTGGCAAGCTTATACTGGCGGTATGCAAGGAAAAGGGTCTTCTTGTGACAAACACTATGTTTAATCACAAGAAAATCCATATGTATACTAGAGAAAGAAAGAATGAGAGAAGTATGATCGATTTGTTTCTGGTGGATGACTGACTGCGAAAACAGGTGATGGATACGCGAGTGTTCAGGGGTGCTGAACTGGGAACGGATCACTATCTAGTGATTACTAGATTTAGGGGTCTGTTCGCGGGTTGGCGCTACCGGACGGCAGTAACAGAACCACAGTCGGTCTGTCGCATCCGAAGCTGGAAGCTTCAGGAAGCGGATACTAGGGACAAATATCATGCGAGGGTAGCCAAAAAGCTTGACACTATCGATTGCAGAAATGAATGTGTGGATAGAACATGGCAAAACCTTAGGGATGGAATGGTAAGTGCAGCGGAAGAAGTGTGTGGAACAATAAAAAGAGGCAGTAGTAAAAGAAGAGATGCATGGTGGAATGATGAAGTGAAAGAAGCTGTAGAGAAGAAGAAGAAAGCATAGTTAGACTACTTGGCCTCTAGTAATGATAAGGATATGAGAGAGAAGATGAAAGAAAGATATAAGCTACAGAAAGTTCACACGAAAGCATTGATTGAGGAAATACGTAAATTTGTGCTGGCGGACGGGGGATGTCCCGGATGATTGGCGATCCGCAGTCATCTTGCCTTTATATAAAGGTAAAGGATCACATTTTGACTGCGGGTGCTATCGGGCGATCAGCTTGACCAGTTTAGCAAGTAAAGTTTACTCGAAGGTTTTGACACGTAGGATGCAAGAGAAATCGGAAAGATTTCTATGGGAGGCACAATGCGGATTTAGACCTGGAAGAGAATGCACGGATCAAATGTTTTCTCTACGCATGATCACGGAAAAGCTTCTGGCTGCTAACCAGAAGATTTTCTGTGCTTTTGTGGAACTAGAGAAAGCATTTGATAAGGTGTTAAGGAAGAAAATGTGGGAACTGTTGCCGGGGTACGGTGTGGATGGTCGATTGCTAAGGGCTGTGCAGTCACTTTACTGTGATTGTAAAGCCTGTGTGCGGGTAAGGCATGACCTGTCACCCATGTTTAGCGTCCAAACGGGCGTAAAACAGGGTTGTGTCAAGGCTTCCTGGCTGTTCATACTGTATCTCGACAGCTGTTTACAGAAGCTGAAAGATAGCTGTTTGGGTGTGAAATTGGGTGACATAAAAGTAAATTGTCTGCTGTATGCTGATGATGCAGTGCTTATTGCACCATCAGAGGCAGAACTGCTGGCATTAGTCACGTGTATGAAAGAGGAATGTGAAATTAAAGGTCTCCGTTTGAATGCTAATAAAACTAAGGTTCTGGTATTTGAAAGGGACGAAGAGAGACCGAAGTGTGAAATGTGGGTAAATCAGGAATGTCTAGAACAGTTAAATGAAATTGTATACTTGGGGAGTGCTTTTAGCCGGGATGGAAGATGTGATTTAGATGTGGACAGGCGTGTCGCTGCTGGGAACAAAGTCAATGGTGCCCTGACTGCGTTAGTCAAAAGGCAAGGCGTAGTGAAGAGTGCACGCCTTGCAATACATAACGCAGTGTTGGTACTGACTTTGTTATATGGCAGCGAAACCTGGGTATGCCAGAAGAAGCATAAAATCAAGTTGAATGCAGTGGAGATGCGATCTCTTCGTAAAATGTGCGGCGTTACCATGGCCGACCGAAAGCGAAACGAAGAGATTCTCAATATGGCAGGTTTAAAAGATGACCTTATCACAAAAATTGATAAGGGCGTGCTTCGATGGTTTGGGCACGTTGAGCGAATGAGTGAAGACCAAATGGTGAAGAAAATATATAGCCCGAAAGTTAATATTAAAAAGTGTCCAGGTAGACCGAGACTAACTTTCGAAGACCATGTGAGCATACTGCTCGAAGAGGGAAGGGTCAAGAGTACTCGGATACCTAGACGTGCATGTATGAAGAAGATAATGAATCTGAAAGAAGCGAAAGAGGTATGTAAGAATCGTGACACTTGGCGATCTGTTCTCTCTGGCTACCCCGTCAGGGATTGTGCGTGAAGATAAGTTAAGTTAAGTTAAGTTATAAATTTTTCGATATCTCAAAAATACTCGTATTTTCCAATCTTTTGGGATTTAATATAACCTAAATCAATTACGGCATTGCTTAGTATACATATATATGTGCTTACAATTTCACTACGATTGGTTCAGCCATTCCGAAGATTCGGCCAGACAGAGAGAAAAAAATCTTTAAAATGGATATTCATATGTTAGCAGCATAAGGGGTTATTTGCGCTCTCCTAAACTCAATAAAAGGCAGTTATTTCGATTCAACATTTTTTATGTACTTATGGATTGTTACCTATACATATTATTTGTTATTAAATTATATTAAATGAATTCAACGTTTCATTTTCCCATTAGTTCAATATTATCGTAGTGAGATTTTAGTATTGAAAAAAAAACATACTTCGAGATGGCCAATCGCATGAATTGTTCGCTAGGTTATCCGACATCTCAGATTTCGTATCCAATAAGGCCCGCAGGGTACACTTTTTTATGTAATGGGAATTTATCTTAGGGAATGGGATCAATTTGTTTTAGATACGAAAGTATTTTACGTAAGTATTTAAGCAAGTTTCAGGAAAGATCATTTAATGTAATAATAATATTTTACCTACATACGTGATCCTTCACTGCTGGCCGTATGAGGAAGCTCAAGGTCGCTCAGCGAGCTATGGAAAGGGCTATGCTCGGGGTTTCTCTGCGTGATAAACTTAGAAATGAGTATATCCGCAGTAGAACCAGAGTAACCGATATAGCCCAACAGATTTGTAAGCTGAAGTGGCAGTGGGCCGGCCATATAGCTTGAAGAACCGACAACCGATGGGGAAGAAAGGTTCTCGAGTGGCAGCCTCGTACCGGTAGGCGAAGTGTAGGGCGACCCCCACTAGATGGAGTGATGACCTGGTAAGACATGCAGGAAGTCGATGAATGCAGGTGACTCAGGACCGTGTTTTGTGGTATTCCTAAGGGGAGGCCTGTGTTCAGCAGTGGACTTATAAAAGGCTGTAATGATGTTGATGATGATGGCCTACATACATAAACAGTCACGCCTGTCATGCAGAGGTGTAGGCATTTATTCTTTATTCATAACCAAACCTACAAAGCCTAATTATTTTCTAATACTAGGCAAAACATCATCTCTTTTCTCTAATTACACAATTTCTAACCCTGTCAGTTCAACAGTTCATATTGAACCAATATATAACATACTCTTTAATTAGGTACCGCATCTCTACAGCATATTTATTATACTCTACTCTCGCGCTTCTCCTAATATATTAACATTTAGAAAATGCTTAAACTTGAATAGGAATTCAGTAAGTTAATATATTAATTTAGTATAGTAAAAATATTTAAATATGAAATATAAAAATAGTAAAAAATGATAATATAGTAAAAATAAATGATGGTTTCATCTTCTTATGATTTCTTAAACATTTATGACAAACATGTAATTAAGAGGTTTTTTTGTGTAACTCTCCGGTTACACAAAAAAACCTCTTAATTACATGTTTGTCATAAATGTTTAAGAAATCATAAGAAGATGAAACCATCATTTATTTTTACTATATTATCATTTTTTACTATTTTTATATTTTCATATTTAAATATTTTTACTATACTAAATTAATATATTAACTTACTGAATTCCTATTCAAGTTTAAGCATTTTCTAAATGTTAATATATTAGGAGAAGCACGAGAGTAGAGTATAATAAATATGCTGTAGAGATGCGGTACCTAATTAAAGAGTATGTTATATATTGGTTCAATATGAACTGTTGAACTGACAGGGTTAGAAATTGTGTAATTAGAGAAAAGAGATGATGTTTTGCCTAGTATTAGAAAATAATTAGGCTTTGTAGGTTTGGTTATGAATAAAGAATAAATGCCTACACCTCTGCATGACAGGCGTGACTGTTTATGTATGTAGGCCATCATCATCAACATCATTACAGCCTTTTATAAGTCCACTGCTGAACACAGGCCTCCCCTTAGGAATACCACAAAACACGGTCCTGAGTCACCTGCATTCATCGACTTCCTGCATGTCTTACCAGGTCATCACTCCATCTAGTGGGGGTCGCCCTACACTTCGCCTACCGGTACGAGGCTGCCACTCGAGAACCTTTCTTCCCCATCGGTTGTCGGTTCTTCAAGCTATATGGCCGGCCCACTGCCACTTCAGCTTACAAATCTGTTGGGCTATATCGGTTACTCTGGTTCTACTGCGGATATACTCATTTCTAAGTTTATCACGCAGAGAAACCCCGAGCATAGCCCTTTCCATAGCTCGCTGAGCGACCTTGAGCTTCCTCATACGGCCAGCAGTGAAGGATCACGTATGTAGGTAAAATATTATTATTACATTAAATGATCTTTCCTGAAACTTGCTTAAATACTTACGTAAAATACTTTCGTATCTAAAACAAATTGATCCCATTCCCTAAGATAAATTCCCATTACATAAAAAAGTGTACCCTGCGGGCCTTATTGGATACGAAATCTGAGATGTCGGATAACCTAGCGAACAATTCATGCGATTGGCCATCTCGAAGTATGTTTTTTTTTCAATACTAAAATCTCACTACGATAATATTGAACTAATGGGAAAATGAAACGTTGAATTCATTTAATATAATTTAATAACAAATAATATGTATAGGTAACAATCCATAAGTACATAAAAAATGTTGAATCGAAATAACTGCCTTTTATTGAGTTTAGGAGAGCGCAAATAACCCCTTATGCTGCTAACATATGAATATCCATTTTAAAGATTTTTTTCTCTCTGTCTGGCCGAATCTTCGGAATGGCTGAACCAATCGTAGTGAAATTGTAAGCACATATATATGTATACTAAGCAATGCCGTAATTGATTTAGGTTATATTAAATCCCAAAAGATTGGAAAATACGAGTATTTTTGAGATATCGAAAAATTTATAACTTAACTTAACTTAACTTATCTTCACGCACAATCCCTGACGGGGGTAGCCAGAGAGAACAGATCGCCAAGTGTCACGATTCTTACATACCTCTTTCGCTTCTTTCAGATTCATTATCTTCTTCATACATGCACGTCTAGGTATCCGAGTACTCTTGACCCTTCCCTCTTCGAGCAGTATGCTCACATGGTCTTCGAAAGTTAGTCTCGGTCTACCTGGACACTTTTTAATATTAACTTTCGGGCTATATATTTTCTTCACCATTTGGTCTTCACTCATTCGCTCAACGTGCCCAAACCATCGAAGCACGCCCTTATCAATTTTTGTGATAAGGTCATCTTTTAAACCTGCCATATTGAGAATCTCTTCGTTTCGCTTTCGGTCGGCCATGGTAACGCCGCACATTTTACGAAGAGATCGCATCTCCACTGCATTCAACTTGATTTTATGCTTCTTCTGGCATACCCAGGTTTCGCTGCCATATAACAAAGTCAGTACCAACACTGCGTTATGTATTGCAAGGCGTGCACTCTTCACTACGCCTTGCCTTTTGACTAACGCAGTCAGGGCACCATTGACTTTGTTCCCAGCAGCGACACGCCTGTCCACATCTAAATCACATCTTCCATCCCGGCTAAAAGCACTCCCCAAGTATACAATTTCATTTAACTGTTCTAGACATTCCTGATTTACCCACATTTCACACTTCGGTCTCTCTTCGTCCCTTTCAAATACCAGAACCTTAGTTTTATTAGCATTCAAACGGAGACCTTTAATTTCACATTCCTCTTTCATACACGTGACTAATGCCAGCAGTTCTGCCTCTGATGGTGCAATAAGCACTGCATCATCAGCATACAGCAGACAATTTACTTTTATGTCACCCAATTTCACACCCAAACAGCTATCTTTCAGCTTCTGTAAACAGCTGTCGAGATACAGTATGAACAGCCAGGAAGACTTGACACAACCCTGTTTTACGCCCGTTTGGACGCTAAACATGGGTGACAGGTCATGCCTTACCCGCACACAGGCTTTACAGTCACAGTAAAGTGACTGCACAGCCCTTAGCAATCGACCATCCACACCGTACCCCGGCAACAGTTCCCACATTTTCTTCCTTAACACCTTATCAAATGCTTTCTCTAGTTCCACAAAAGCACAGAAAATCTTCTGGTTAGCAGCCAGAAGCTTTTCCGTGATCATGCGTAGAGAAAACATTTGATCCGTGCATTCTCTTCCAGGTCTAAATCCGCATTGTGCCTCCCATAGAAATCTTTCCGATTTCTCTTCCATCCTACGTGTCAAAACCTTCGAGTAAACTTTACTTGCTAAACTGGTCAAGCTGATCGCCCGATAGCACCCGCAGTCAAAATGTGATCCTTTACCTTTATATAAAGGCAAGATGACTGCGGATCGCCAATCATCCGGGGACATCCCCCGTCCGCCAGCACAAATTTACGTATTTCCTCAATCAATGCTTTCGTGTGAACTTTCTGTAGCTTATATCTTTCTTTCATCTTCTCTCTCATATCCTTATCATTACTAGAGGCCAAGTAGTCTAACTATGCTTTCTTCTTCTTCTCTACAGCTTCTTTCACTTCATCATTCCACCATGCATCTCTTCTTTTACTACTGCCTCTTTTTATTGTTCCACACACTTCTTCCGCTGCACTTACCATTCCATCCCTAAGGTTTTGCCATGTTCTATCCACACATTCATTTCTGCAATCGATAGTGTCAAGCTTTTTGGCTACCCTCGCATGATATTTGTCCCTAGTATCCGCTTCCTGAAGCTTCCAGCTTCGGATGCGACAGACCGACTGTGGTTCTGTTACTGCCGTCCGGTAGCGCCAACCCGCGAACAGACCCCTAAATCTAGTAATCACTAGATAGTGATCCGTTCCCAGTTCAGCACCCCTGAACACTCGCGTATCCATCACCTGTTTTCGCAGTCAGTCATCCACCAGAAACAAATCGATCATACATCTCTCATTCTTTCTTTCTCTAGTATACATATGGATTTTCTTGTGATTAAACATAGTGTTTGTCACAAGAAGACCCTTTTCCTTGCATACCGCCAGTATAAGCTTGCCAGCATCATTAACCTTTTTATTGCCAAACTTTCCAAGCACTGACTCGTACCCTGGTCGAGCGGTACCAACCCATCCATTCAAATCACCTCACACAACAATTTTTTCGTTTCCCCAAGCCAAATCTAGAACTTCTCTTACATTCTCCCAAAACTCCTCCAGCTCAGCCCTGGACGACGAATCTACCGGCGCATAAACAGGCAAAAGGAATAACTTCGTCAGTCCCAATTTAAACTGAACTTAGAGAAGTCTTGAGTTCACAACCTTATATTCAGTCATAACATCGACCAACCGAGACGACAGCAGCACCCCCACTCCCTGGCGAGCGCTCTCGCTCTCCGGGACTCCAGACCATAGAGCTAACGCCCCGCCAGGGAGCTCTTCAGTACCACTACCCTTCCGTTTGGTCTCCGACATACACACGACATCTAATTCTCTTTATTTCATTATTTCAATCAACTCATTCGTCTTATCTTTCATGCCTCCTCTAACATTCCACGTGCCAACTCTGCACTCTGTCCTCCACCTTCCGCCGTTTCGGGCTGTACGTGACGGGTGGCAGTCCCCATCGCCGCTTTTTGCGCTGCATTCCACACCAACGGGGACTAGCTGGTGTGCGTCGCCTTGGGGGACGCCCTAATCCACGTTGGCATGGGTGCGCAGCTGAGTAGAATTGCAGCCCTGAAAAGAGCTGGCAGGGGGTCGCGACGAGCACGCTTCTACAATGACATTTATAAAATAAATGAATTTCATTATTACCTGAATTGTAAATGACGCCACATTAATAGATCCAGAGGAAGTTGGGGCGGGTCGTTAGTAATAAATATGGGTTAATCCGAACACCAATAATTTGTGTTGCCCCAATTTGGTTTCGAATCCAGGAATCGTTACAAAGGAGATACCTAAAACTAGTTGTCACGGATTTTATCGCGTATAATAACTTATTTTATATTCCCGACGTTTCGAGCACTTTAAAGAACCCATGGCCACGTGGAGACTAAGGTATTGAACGTCCCAATGTAATAGTTAACCACGGCTACGGGGTAGGCCTATATTCAGTAGTGGAGTTTTATAGGCTGTAATGTACGGATGGATGGATGATAGACTACAGTATCCAATTACCGGTGGTCTGCATGCTTGTTTGTCACTTTAATATTTTTATAAAATAATTTTGAGGAACGAGCACACTGTCCACTGATGGTGGGTGGTTGCTCTGGCCCATAAGTACATCTATCCTAGAAAATTCAAAATGATAAAAGAAGATGTGTTACCACCCCTGAGGATAAAGATAAAATGCCTCGTTTTTATTTGCATTGGTATTCTGTTAGAGCGCAGTCCATTACCGATCGAGCCGACAACATTGATCTACAGCCATAATATAGCTATAGCGTGATTCTACCACGTAACTTGAATAAGAAAGATAACTGTTAACGTTATTAATACCGAATAAAAACAATAATAATATAGGCGTAAATAAAATAATTAACCATCAGTTTTAACACGCTTTAAAATAATTTTTAAGCGGATTTGAATAACAAAAACGAATAACGTTATTACTTAATCGGAAACAAAAGAGGCTTTTTTTTTTTTCATAAACATCTTGTATTTAAATTCCCTTGCCAAAGTTTTTGTCTTCTTTGACATTGTTTCTTCTTTAACTTTGTAACTTTAAGGCATCAAATTAATCGGTTTAATACGTTCAATACGATTTTAACAAAATACTTCATCACTAAAGCACCCATTGTGACTACACGGCACATTTTACCTGCCTAAAACTTTTGACCAGGAAACTACCACGATCTCTCAGAGTTCCAAAGTGAAATAGCAGCTAAATGCTGCTGTGTTGCATATAATAAGTGTACAAAACTGGATACTTTTTAAGTGGATAAGAGGTTTTTCATCTTAGTCAACAGGGGTGA